>JAOYNU010109439.1:0-35829 GCA_026745395.1 Tympanopsis confertula | reverse complement strand
CCGGAGCTCCAGCAAAGGCTGAACCGATCGATCGTAGCCTCTGACGAAAATTACAAGAGAAGATGGAGAAATGAAGGTTTTCGGGGCATCGAGGCAGAAAACCGGGGCTCCCCGCGTTTCGCTCCACTTTTCTTCCTTCTGCTCCAGATGCAACGTGTGGCCTCGGCTTATGTGTGCTTTTATTAACTGCATCGGACAATTATCCTAAGAAAGGCTAATCTATGAGCTCTGTGCAAAGCAGGAGAAGATCTCTGGCTGGGAGTGACCACACGTCAGCTGTTCAAAAGGTCAAATGCCATGTGCCTTGTTCCTGAACTATGCAACCTAGATCCACCTACAGAAAGCTCCTCGTCAATTCTCCACGACAGCAGACGGTGGCGATCCGCTAAGAGACTGATGCACATAAATAGCCTCATCACATGAGACCCTTGGCCCTTCAACACAAACGATGCCCAAAGACACAAGGACTACGTACTCATGTCTCCACTGCCTCGGCGGAATATTGGCCCGAAATCCACGAGTTCCCCTCGCGTGCGCCGGTGTGGCTTCTCCACGCTTCCCCACGTTAATGGCGCATTTTTTTTATATGAAGATAATGACGTCTGTGCTCCTCAGCTGCATGGAAGACAGTTCTGTCTATATCTCGCAGGACATTTGAGAGAGAACATTGAAGCTATTTATGCCAAGTCCGTACTTGCCAGTCGGGAGAATGTAACCCGAGACCGATAGCGATATACCCCACAAGGCCTAAGCGACAGTTAAGCCTCGCTAAACCAGCCTGAAAGCTTGGGTTTTGATGTCTGCTTTTGCACAAGTTCATAGGAGAACCAAGTGGAAATAGCGGGTCTGCATCTATCAACCCATGTTGATCTGGGCATCTGACTAAAGCGATGTCTAATGATGTCTCATGAGCGAGCATTGTCAGCCAATGTGTCTCCTACAATGGTTTGAATTGGAAGCAAGATAATCGTCGTGAATTCTCAATGTGTCAAGTCTCTCGATTATGAAGGTCAAGTATACTTCATCAAAGGTACACCGGCTAGCTCTGCTTCTTTGTTCATGCTAGAGATTTCAGCCTCTGTGAACGGAATTCCTTCTTCCAACCGCTTTTCCTTATTGATCAACTCGATCTCACCAGGGAAATAAATTCTGTCCACGCCGTCCATTTTTTCGCCAGTCGTGACGCGGTCATACAAGTACTGCATCCGGGATTTGAATTCGGAGAGGGACATGAATAGGTCAGGCTTGATAGCAACGAAGAAATGACCAACATCCGCAGGCTTGGAGAAGTCGTAAGGCCCTCCTACATGGCCAGCAAACGCAGATCCGGAGAAGACGCCAGAAAATACATCCATCATTATAGAGAGTGCTGATCCTTTCGGGCCTCCCATCGGAAGCATCACTCCCTCGAGGGCGCGAGCAGGGTCAGTAGTTGGTTTCCCTTCAGCATCAAGAGCCCAGTCACCAGGGATTGATTCGCCTCTGCGAAGCGCCTTGTAAATCTTGCCACGAGCCACAACAGACGGTGCCATATCGAGGATGAAAGGTCGGGCGTCGTTCTGGGCGGGCGCTCCGCAAGCGATAGGTGATACACCCATTCGCTTCTCCCGGCCACCCCAGGCTGGCTGGGCTGGGGATGAATTGGTGAACACCAACGCCATCATATTTACATCAATGGCTTTCTGAACAATCCAGGCTGCCATGCCATAATGATTGGAATGTTTCACCGAGGCCATTCCAATCCCAGCCTCTTGTGCCATTTCTATAGCACGTTGCATGCCCATGTTGGCAGCAAGAAATCCAAATCCATTCTTTCCGTCAACCTGGGCCACGACAGAGGTGATCTGATTGAGTTGAGGCTGAGCAGCGGGATCAAGAATCTTGTTGCGGATCCTCTCAACGTAGGAGGGGATCCGATTGGCACCGTGGGTGTCTACTCCTCGGAGGTCTGCTTGCAAAAGGCAGTGCGATATGATTGCGGCATTCTCTTTGGAAACACCGTTTGCCACAAGTACATCTTGGACATAGTTTTGGTGGTCAGCAGCTTTGACATGGTGAACTTTTTGAGATAGCTCGGTCATGGTTTGTTGTCAAATATTGATCAGGTCCTTATCTTTCATAAGTCGATGTATATCAATTGATATCGAAGTCGTGAATCCCTTCACATGCGCTTTATAAATACATCAAGAAGGAAATATTGAGTCATGCTCTCTTGTTCCGAGACCGGATTGTGGCCAACCAATAGCATGTTTTTGCGCTGTAGAACACATCATGATCAGCTCCTCTAGGTCAAGCTTTGTCTTGAAATCGACGAATAGCAAACATATGTGGGGCTTCGAAGCACAGCGCCAGCGAGTCAACCTCTTCAATTCTTCAATCCCTCGTTAAGTAGGCAGCAGAATATGGAAGCTTCGTTGAGTACTTTTGGTCACGATGGGGCAAGGGTTCTCTTTTTCCCCAGTAAGTTCCGAGATCGCCAGATTCTACATAAATATACGCGGCACATCTCCCAAGCTCTTCCCATCGATTTAAGATCCGATCGGAACTCTTCCGCCAGGCGGAGAGTTCCCCTTCCTCGATGTATTTAGGTAGCTCTCGCGTGTTCAGTTCTCCTAGATCAATTCAACCATCTTCAAGCCATCTCCTTTGCAGCCTCGCTTTCCCCAGTTCTAGCTCCAGCCTAGCTCCATCAAGATCTTTCTACTTAGACTCATAACTCTAAGAATTCAAATCTCTTCAAGTCCACGCTATGGAAAACGTCCATTTTCCTAGCACAACGGAATCATACTCTGGATTTCTCGAAGGGATCCGCGTCACTGGGCAAGATGATCAATCGATTCCTTGCCCGAAGCGGCCAAAGAATACAATGTTGATACAGAAGTTCTGAAAAGTGCTACAGAGAAGGTAGCTGTTGAGTGTGCGAAAAGACTAGGGAAAACCTCTCTATTTATAATATATAAGGGAAATTTCAACTATTATATCTATCCAAAGAGTATACTAACGAATCTACAGGGGTACATTCCATAATACCAGTATGACTATGGGTACAGGAGCACGGGGAAAATACACAGATGACTGTCATTGCTCAATTTCCCTAAGGAGATCAAGTTTTGCGGTACACATCTATGTTACCGATATATGATCAACGCCGATTGAAAGTATGGAGGTTCTGGGGGAAAGCTTTGTTAGGAAATGTTGCAGTTATCGCGACAAGCGTTTCTCTTGGGGGATATTACCAGACTACTATCAGACCCCTGTTGAATGATATGGCCAGACATTGCGGCCGGCTTGTGCAGAATCAGTTGCTTCTAATCGTCACCACGTCCTGTAAATGTTAGGGTAGACGCCTCATGCGGAGAAGACGCGGATCGCATCCGCCTATGTAGTTGTACAAGCAAGCCTCGGCATCGGGCCGCACCCGGCTTACTGAGCGACCCTTTATCGCGGCTCAATCCTGCATTGTGCACTTTTAAATATTCGAATTCAAGTACTCTAAAGGATTGCCTCTCGCGACACTTTAAAATTTGAACAAAGAAAACAAGAATTTCGCGCAACGCTGTTGGGCCCTTAATTTAGTCCGTCTATTGAATAAGATTACCTGGTCCGCGGTTATACTCAAGTCAAAAAGCTTCGGCTGGTCGTAACCCTTTGTCTATCTAAATAAACAAGTTGAAGCTCGAGAAAAAAATCTCCTTACTTGTGTAGTAACCAACCGTTGTCGAACTAGGTTGGAAAGTTTTGATGTTTCTGGAGAACTACTTGATCAAATACATCTCGTGAAAAACACCGAGTCCCTCACCCGTATTCGAGCAATAAATTCCATCTCTCTGGCTAAAGAAATTTTCTGATTGAGAATCTAGCGTCGGCGTATGATGAAATGGCTGTTGACTGATGCATCGGAAGAGCGGAATGAACTTCCCCAGTGAGCCGAATAGGAAAAGCGCGCAGCCCTGAGAATTGCCGACATTCCCACCACCAAAGGCGAAGCTCTAAATTTGTTTAAAAATTACCGTTGAGCTCACAGTCGAACAAACCGTTTCGACAAAAGTCCCAGCACGAGCGACTTACTTGCAGCATGTCTTAGACGAACACCTTGAAACAAATTAAGCTTTTTCAGGGGTCTTTAGAGCACCCGTGGATCTTGATATGAAACTTGGGGTTAAGCGATAGCAAACCCCACGCACAGTTGTTTGATGGATAAATCCCAATGAACGAAGTCTTCGCTGAACATAAATAAATTAAGTTCTGTTCCAAAGTTGATTCCTTCACTGACCTAGAGGCGCTGGTTCGGCGCCTGAATATGATAATTGTTAAGACGCAAAATCATTCTTGGCGTATGGTCCGACTGAGTCAATTCTCAAACGAATAGCAAAGCGGGCGAGTCATTGCAGTGTGAGAACCCGGACGTAGTGCACCGATTTGGAGTATATACCGTACCTCGGCTTGCACGGAGCGGTTTGCTACAATAAGGATGGTCCGTTTTGGCGTTGCAAATCCTTTCCGTCAAGAGACACAATACCGGGGCCACGGGATCTACTGATATGCACATCAACGCTTGTCTTTAGGCATCAATCACTGTATGGATTTACTGTGATTAATGAAGGTGAAGTGTTCCAGATCAAGGGCATGGCATTTCGATTTTCCGGCCGCTTGGCGCGTTGCCCGAGACCCTATCGTACCCTATTTATTCGCAAGTCTCGTGCATAACGACATTGTGTTTCAGTAGCCGTTCAGGTGAATTGATCCGAGCTTTAAGCCGCACCCGCTCCCAGGGTTTAGCTGTCGATCTTTTACCATAGGGCTTCCGCGGCGCTCCGCCGGCGGGTGGCATACGCTCGAACACAAATATATTAGAATTAAGGCAATAACTCGTTCCTATTATTATAAGCTATTTCATTCGCATGTTGACATCGTGCGTGTCAGTAATGGAGGAAGATATGCATGTCACTCAGAGCTATGAAGAGACGATTTCAAAAGACAAACACTCATAGTAAATTTTGAAAATTATTAGCCCTATCCCGGATATTCCGTAGTTTAGGGAAATAGTGGGGACCATAAAGAGAGGGGATAGTGTAGATCCGTGGATGATGAATTATCAGAGACTAATGCATGGCAGGGCCAGGAAACGCCAACTGCCGGGGTCGCCAACGGTACCCTGTTTTAGGTAAAAATGGAGTAGATCATGAGTAGACTATCTATGTCCCCTCAAGCCCCGCGAAAATCTGGTTCTTCCCATGAAGACCACTATGCCCAATATTGCAATAGTCCCTTTCTCGTAAGACAAGCTGAAACTAAAACGGAAGACAACCAGTGAAATTGCTCAAATGATCGCATGGCAGAAATTATGCGAAACCCGAAGACAATTTTTGTTTCGAATGAACAATTGCGAGATTGAATAATTTAGGCAAAAGCTCCGAGTAGGCGAGGGAATTTACTGATAGAGCCGAGGCTTGAAGTAAGGACAGCTCTGGTATAAATCCTTGAAGAAGATGCTGTAAGTTCAATTTTCACTGCATTTGACATACGTTGTTAAGTATGATTTTCTATGGTTTGAACATCTTGGCAGTCACAGCATTTGCTGTGGAGGCTGCCGGAACCCCTTTGCTGCTCTCTCGAGCAACATCCGGTGAGTTCCTTCGAATAGAGGGTTTGTCGCCCCAGTTAACTCAGAATGCAGACCCTTCTGCGTTCAGTTTCATGCAACGTGCCGCCCAGTTGTCATCAGCCGCCTACACCGGATGTCAAGGCACTGCCTTTGATGTCACCATCACAAAGCAAATTCAAGATTTAGCAACCAATGCCAAGGTTCGTGATGTATCAACTTGGAAGCACATCTCAATTAACATACCCAGGGCTTTGTTGGATATTCCGAATCTAAGAAAAAGATTTCCGTCGTGATGAAGGGATCAACCACTGGTATGAAGTGAAACTTGATATAAGACACTTGGATAAATGTTAACAAAGATAAGAAACCGATATAATGAACGATGTCGACACTACCTTAGTGACTCCTAGTCTCTCGGGCGTCACCTTTCCATCTGGGGCTCAAATAATGAAAGGTATAAGTAGTCCATGGTCTTCGGTCCACGATGATGTTATCTCTGAGGTCAAGACTCTTGTTGAGAAATACCCCGACTTCTCTTTGGAGTCTACTGGACATTCTTTGGGTGGTTCGCTCACCTACATCTCTTATGTTGCTCTCGCTTCAAACTTCCCCGATCGTGAAATAACCAGCAACGCCATGGCTGCGTACCCTATTGGCAACCAGGCTTGGGCTGACTTTGCCGATTCACTGAATGGAACATTGAACCGCGGCACAAATGTCGCCGATGGGGTTCCGGTGAGTTTCATTGATTGATCATTTGTGCCCTGTTCTAACAAGGTACCACTTTTAGAACATGTACACGAACCTTCCATACAACTACGTCCACTTCGGAACCGTACGTCAAGCCTTCTTCCTGAACCGCTCCCGATGAATTGAATACTGAGATGTGATCATATACAGGAATACTATAGCTCTGGCTCTGCTGCGACCTGCGTAAAATGCTCCGGCGAGCGCGATATGTCTTGCTCTGCTGGCGACGGATCATACGGCGTTACTATGGGTCACTTCTCCAGCTTTGGGGTGCAGCTAGGAGCGGCTGGATGTGGATCGTCGTTCATGTAAGCTGATGAGCAACATTGAAGGGGGAAGCGGGACTAGCTTCTGCGGGCTGAGTGTGTTGATGAAGATCCTGATGTGGAATCGAGAAGAGTGAAAAGCTTCGCGAGAATTGGTGATAGTTGATGTTGCGCTTGTTTGACTGGGATTGATTCAGTTTAATTACGCAATAAAGAGACCCAGTCTAGATTCAACAACGCAAATTTTCTTTTCTCGTGATACTAGGAAATGAGTCCAAGGTTGACACTTTCCGGGGATTTTTGAGCTATGCTACACATTTTTAGATTCATTGAATCCCTGGTTATTGCTGATATATCGGATTTAAATACCTGCTGTTTTCATCAAATGCAGCAATAGAGACAGGCTAAAGGCAACGGTCCTCGGGGCCGGAAGTTCGGGTTTCAGACCTCGGAAGATCGTTCAGCCCTGGGAGGGGTTTTTTGAGCCCCAATGAACTACAGCTGGGTTTGTTTATAGCTTCAAAATTAACTGCATAGTTCCATTTCTACTCCTAGGTTTCGATGAATTAATTGAGCTCGTCATGTCTTCAGAGCCAATCTTGATCATTGGCGCAGGACTCAGTGGCCTCGCCCTAGCACAGTCCCTAGAACAAAAGAAAATTGAGTATCGTATTTCTAGCGCAATTTATAACATGGAACGCGACAGTTAGGATGGGCAATCTCTCTGCGCCGTGGCTCATAATTGATATCTGCTCTGCTGTGCGGGATGGCGTCGCGAGACTGCGAGCCATTGCGCCAACAGCCCTCGGCTTACACTCTGAAGAGGCGGTCTCATCTCTTGATGATTAACGAAGCTGATTGAGCAAAATGACAGATAAATCAGTCATCAGAGGTCGCAAAAGCACATTTGTGCACAAAAACATGTTTCGCAAACAATCATGCTACTGCAAATCTAGCTGTGATACAAGCCTCGAGCTGCCGACCGAGATAAGATCATAGAGATTGCACAAGAGTGACGGATCTAGATACATCAAACCCTTCAGCGTCTCTTAGATGCAGGACAGCAATACATAGGGCATTATGTTGACCTAAATCCTCTCGACGGAATTTCAGGGGCGTCATAATAATACTTCCAAGTATAAGGGACACAAATTGCAGAGGAATTACATGGGAGGCTCTTGCTATTCAAATCCAGTGAATTGTCCTCGATTGCTTCTCTTGGCTCGTTAACATTTCGAAGTGCCAGGATGGATCCTTGTGGAGATTGCACCTTCTGCGACATGTATCAAGTTCTAAGGTTGTTTCAGATGTCCGTTTTTCCACCTATTAGAAACATAACGCTTATATTGTGAGGTAAAGAAGATCTAGACTTGCACATACTCCATCCCAAATAGCTTGGGTATGATTAAGAACGTACGATTAGCAATAAATAGAACACGTCATTATAACATTTGTGGGTATACTGCAAAATTTCCGACCCTAGTCATGCTCAGACACTAGCGTTGATTGTGGGGGAGTAGACCTCTCCTGAGTCTAGATCTTTACTTGAGATACATGTATAAGGTCAAAGGTGCTTCACCTGCGCCACTAAACCCATGGAAACTTGAAAGAATCAACCCATCCTACCAAAAAAGAAACCTTCGATCGCTTATCAAAATGCATTTCCCTAAGTCTCTTGCTTTGCTTGCGATTTCAACTGTCGTGACAGCCACCCTTGACCCGGCGACTTCGAACAGCAAGGGCAAATGCCCATCAACTTTGAATTGCAGTGGTACGTCGCATATATGTCAACTTTCCAACTGAGAATTTCTCGTTTGTTTATTTAAAAGTCACTTTCATCATGAGTTGATAAACGCTAATATCTTCAATGACAGCTGCTAAGGTTTCTGATGCCATCCAGGCTGCAGAGTGCTCCCACAACACCCGCACTTCTACGACTCAAACTTTTGCCGTGTTCGAAACTGATCATCAATACGATGGGAACAATGGTGCTCCGTATGGCACATGCAGTGCTTATACCTGTGATGCTCCAAGCAGCTCCGAGATGAAGTCAGACGATGACTGCTGGACCTTCTTTTGGAGCGGCTCAGGAGATGAGAGTGGGGTTGGAACTGGCTGCATCAAAGACCCAAATACCGGAGAGTGCGGCTGCGAAAACTCAGATGGAACTTTTGTTAGTGGATCTGATAGCTGCACTTAGGCTGTCTACAGGCTACAAGATGTGCCTGTGGTATTTGAGATATGGGAGAGATCTTCCTTCGCTAGATCCTAGCGGCTTGGGTGGCTTCTCGACCATGCGTTCCGGTTTTGGTGATCATGACATCAGATTACTTCTCGAGCTAGAACGAATGAATAGACCTACTGACATATTTTGAGTACTCTCATTCAAGTACCAGCTTTTTCGATCGCAAGACTTCCATATGTGAATTCTCAACCCGCGTAGTACGTTCAATCCTCAAAGTGGGCTCGGGTCCTAAGGGATATTTCCCGGGCCGGGATTATGCGCTTTGACTTGGGGGTCATTTATTCCAAAGGCCGATCAATTCCCGTGATGTTGATAGATTTCCGGATGGTTGATGGAAATCCGACGAATCCGTGGCAGGTGTAAGCGAAGACAGAGTTTCAAGTGGGTCCCATACAAGAAGAGGCGGGGTCTGGTCTTCCAAGGTTCCCTATATATACTGTAGCTTATGGGCTTTTCCGTAGGTTTTCTGCAAGAATTTTTTGTTGCTTACAAACGCTTGAGATTACCGATCGATTAAGATGGCTTTCAATATTAAATGGGGAATCATTGGTGAGTTCACATCTGTTAAGTGTTCTTCCCTCGCCGAGTCTTGGCGCTTGCAGGGATCTTGATCAATTCATTGTGGTGAAATGACTAACAATATTCATATCTAGCCACTGGTGGCATTTCTGAGAGTAAGTGATATAAAAATCTCCCTGGTGTATACCTGATTTGAATCTAACTCGAGATGCTTAGCCTTTACAAAGGATCTCCTGCTAGCTCCAGAGAAAAGAGGCACCACGGATGTCACCCATACAGTAACAGCTGTCGGGTCGTCCTCCAAAAAGTCCTCCGCAGAGGCATTCATCAATAAGCTCGGAATTCCCAGCCCAGTCGCTGCGTACGGTTCTTACGAGGAAGTTGTGAAAGACCCATCTGTTCAGGTTGTCTATATCGGCACTCCTCATTCACACCACTTCCAAAATGCCATGCTTGCCCTTGAAGCCGGAAAGCACGTTCTTTGCGAGAAGGCTTTGACCGTTAATGCCGCCCAGGCAAAGCTCCTTTTTGAGACTGCGAAGCAGAAGGGTCTTTTCTTCATGGAAGCAGTTTGGACTCGCTTCTTCCCTCTAAGTATCCAGGTCCGCGAGCATATCCAAAATGGATCTATCGGTGAGGTCTTACGAGTGGTCTCCGACTTGAGTATCGGAGTACACCCAGAGACCGAGTGGGACCTCAGTCATCGCATGGTCAACAAAGATCTGGCTGGTGGTGCTCTGCTGGACTGTTAGTACCCCTTTCTACATTTAATCTACGATAGGTTCTTCCTACTTGAAAGACAGCTGACAGCTGACATCTGCTTCATAGTGGGAATATACTCTCTTACATGGGTATTCCAAGTTCTTTACCACACTCTCCCTGTATCTCAGCGCAAGCCTCCATCGCACATCGCTTCACACATGTCGCAATTCCCCGGAACAGGCGCGGATGAAGAAACAACAATGCTCATCACATTCCCTACAACAACCCCATCGGCTTTACCTCAGAGAACTTCTACCGCTGTTGCAATGACAGCATTCCGTGTAGCCACAGATCCAGACGAACGTGGCTCCGCTAGTCCATCAATCAAGATCCAGGGTACCAAAGGACACATTCATGTCTTCGGCCCTGCGTACGCCCCACACTCGTACCGAATCATTCCAACCAGCGAAGCCGGAAACACCACCACGGTCCAGGATGTGCATGTACCTATCCCTGAAGGACGTGGCATGTTCTGGGAAGCCGATGAGGTTGCTCGGTGTTTGCGAGATGGAAAGCTCGAAAGCGATGGTCTTCCTTGGGAGGAGAGTATCGTGATCATGGAAGTTATGGACGAAGTTCGACGACAGGGAGGGCTCACTTACTCTGAGAATCTAGAGTCTACAAAGTACCCCCTTTCCCTCTGATCTATCGGGTACTTTAATCGGACCAGATACGACACAGCTATAAACATACAATGTAACGTCTTCCAATACCAAGCTCTATCATTTCCCGTTTAGATTGAATCCAATATCAAGAGAATGGGATAATTCGAAAATACGAAGGTCTAATCAAGGGGGGTTTTTTTCATAAGCATCCAAAGCACATAAACATCCCCACTTTCAAGCATATAGATGCTCAAACCAGAAAGACGGATCCTTTCGCATTTTTGTACAAATATAAAATTCAAGGGTCATGGGCCACAACTTCAATTTCCACGCGCATATCATCTTCACCGAGCCTTTGTACACCGATACATGTCCAGATAGGCTTATGATTGGGCATCCATTTCTCAAAATTTCGTTTCATTGCCTCCAGCGCCTCATTATTCAAAGGAACATGGTAAGAGTTTACTCGGAAAACTTGTTTCCAGCCTTTCCCACCTGCATCCTCGAGATTTAAATCGACATTGGCAAAGGCTTGGTCAATTTGAGCGTTGATTTCTCTAGGAATCTGGACTCCTTCTGCTTTGGGGTCCCAGCCACCTGTAACAATTCAGACTGTGTTAACATTGCATTTCTTGCAGCACCGTTATATTTAGAACAATGGATATGCTCACCTTGGCCAGAGGCTTCAATTCGGTCACCGATCCGAACGGCTTGATTATAGCCGAAGAAATCCTGGGCGTACTTTCCGACGCCTTCGTATGCGTAGTACTGAAGATGCGACATCTCTATGAGTGGAAAAAATTTGAATGGGTTCAGAACAGTCAATATAGTCAAGTTGAGGATTTGGTACTATTTATCAAACGAAGAAATTAAGTCAGTTTAAATAGCTGCTAAATGCTAAGATTAATAATTGGCTGCTCAACGCACTGCTACCTACTATCAGTTCCATGGCATTCTTTTGAGTCCTTGAAAATGGAATATATATTCCTAGATGCTGTAATTCGTCATCAACATAGATCTCCGCCTTTTGGCCCTCCATTTGGGCGCATAGATAGCCTTAGCTGTTCCCTCCGCCCCCTTGCCAAGATATCGGAAGCGGGTAGGTATACGTGGTGAATTGATTAATGATCATGCAAAGACTTGTCATTTGCCCATTCCTAGGTTTCATAGTAGCCCAGTGAGCCACCAATATAGACTTGGCTGGGATTAATTCGAAAAGGGCTAACTATACAATGTGGGGTCTAAGATTAAAGTTGGGAGCCTGATAGTATTGCTAATCATTCCGCCTCGGGGACATATTGAAAAACTATCAACCAGCCCATTCCGAAGAGGACGCTGCATCGATTTTCAAATTCACATCTAATTGTACTCCAATCCCCCATCACATGGCCTATTTTGAATGAGTGTAAGGCGGTTCGGTTCTAAGTCGCGGAAGACCAGTGACATAGAGTATGAGCATCGCAGACATCCTCAATATGATCCAAAACAGTCGTTCAGCTCCCTTTCTCGCATTCCTCTAGTAATTTTTCTCCATTATTTGTTCTCATTCGTTTGGCCCTGTCGGAAACAATATGGCGTTGTGAACGTTGTCCTTTCTGCCTGAGGCATCAACAGACACCGGATTAAGCGGGTTAAAGGAGACGAAAAGTGAGACAGACTAAAGTTGTTGGCAGCGCTGCAGGCCCCTTGATGCCAACGCCAATACCCTGCCTTGGACATGCATCCTCTAAGCTCTAACTGTGACATGAGATGAAATGGTCAGGGTCTTCGCCCCATGTTTGAAATTCAGACCACAGAATGGGATCAACTGGTACGTGAGAAAGGAACTCCACCCAAGCAGACCGGGCAAGAACAGCGCATAATCTAACATTTTGGAGCAGAAGCTGCGTGCTTGACTTGCCGTCAAAAGTCACGCCGATGTGACCGAGCCCGACCAGCATGCAAGCGCTGTATCAGCAAAGGCCTTGAATGCGGAGGGTACCCCGACAAGTTCCGCTTCTGTGGAATTGCCAGTCGAGGAAAATGGAAAAATCGAGATGCGCCGACTGACCGAGCTACTTCAAAGGCTTCTCTTGACAAGCCTGAGGTTCAGTCTAGCATTTCAGATAAAGCGCGCCTATCAAAATCTGCATCCACTTCTTCCGCTGTGCGCCCGTTGAAGGAGATCGATGCAATTCTCGCATTACAGGAAACAAAGCGACTTCTTTCTCATTGTAAGAACTTCTCAGCTCTAAAGTAATCTCAATAACTGACCCAGTAAAAAAGATGATCAAGTCATCTGTCCCCACCAGATAGCTCAACCTGTCGATAATGGTGAAAATCCGTATCGACTCTATGTTCTGCCACTGGCGAAGGAACAGATCGGGCTCCTATTTGCTGTGCTTGCACTTTCAGCGTGTCATTTGGGGCATCTTACATCTGATAGAGAGTTATACGAATCTGTCTCTGTAGACTACCGAGTCAAAGCCATCACTGAACTTGGCATATCGATCCGCAATGTGGGAGTTGGACAGTTCACGGGAAATGATCGTGATGCTATTTTTGCGACCATTCAAATACTTCTCCTTCACGATGTACGTGTTTTTGTCTTACTGTAGGCTCTCGATTACTAAACACGCACAGATCTGCGAATCCGGTATCTCTTCGCACGGTGCCCATATATCAGGGGCCATGTCTATCTGCTCTCAGCTGATGTTAGAGCAACACTTGACTGTATCAGATGAAAGGACTGTGTTTTTCCTAGGAAATCTTGTTTGGTACGCTTTCCCGACTCTGTGAGCTTTCCTTGACATCATACTGATACACCTTATAGGCTAGATATTATTCGGGCTTTTGCGACGCCGCAACGACTCTGTTTCACTCAGGATCTTCGCGAGAAGCTTCTCTCTTTGTGTGACCTGCGCTTTGAATCAGTAAATGGATGTCCCAGAGAGCTGGTTCTTATCATTGGAGATGTCTTGAATAATGCCAAGAGTCATTTGGATGGTAACTCCGACCTGCAGGACTGCACACGCAATATCCAGATTCTCCTTGAAAGGCTGTATCAATGGGATAGCTCGCGATCATATTATCCTGAAGAAAATCCACTTTGGCTATCAGTCGCTGAATCTTTTCGTCATGCTTGCGTTCTTCGAAGCAAACGCCTTCTTAATGTCACAGAACCTGCCGACAAACCCCATATCCAGGAATCCGTCAATACGATTCTCGACTCTGTTGCAGATATCCCCGATTCAAGTCCACTTATTGAACTTTTTGTTCTCCCTTTATTCATGGCCGGAGCAGATTGCCTTTCTCGCCATTCTCGTCACTATATTCTATTGAGGCTTTCAAATATCAAAGCCAGATCCGAGATGGTAGGAGGTATCACCGCACCACAAAGTCTCCTGGAAAAGGTTTGGCACGCCCGAGAGCGGCAGTCAAAAAGCGACCAAGACAATGTTCCTTGGATGCAGTTTGTAAGTTGTTTTTTATTCAGCTTCAGCATTCAAATTGCTTATATCACTATAGACGTACAGGACAGACTCAAGCCATCGAGATGACCATCTCATCATATGAGATACAAAAATTGAAAGCATGGGGTCTCGATCAGGTGTCATATCTTCTTGAGGAATTTAAATTCGACAATCATTTTCCGCTGTCAGCCAATTCTGCTTCGATGACTCCATATTCATCACCTTCTCTCAGCCAGAACTTTACTATTCGCAGGCCTACGGACTCCAGTAATTCAGTGCATTGCTGGCATGTTCGTTCCAACCCAGCGCCGAACATCATCACTGCAATATCCGTCATACAAGGAAGCGACCGAGCGTTAGTATCAGGCAGAATATACTCCTCCAGAATCAACTTGGACAACCCTTGCTTCATCGCTGGTTTAAGGTTGTTCAATATGATCGTCGCTTTCTCATCCGACCAATCATGCAACACATGTTTGAGATAATATGCGCGCGCATCTACCCTCGTATTAGCTTAATTGGATTAAAATGAAGCTGTCAATGTCTTACTTCGGACTGGCTGCTTATCCGTGAAGAAGTTGTACGGCACAGCCTCGATGCCAGCAGCTTCAAGCTCAGGAGACCCGCGGACACCTTCTATCACCGCTGGGAGATCTTCCAGTATAAGCCTTCCCGTTGCACTTGGGAATCTCGTTATAAACCCCATCAAGTCGTGGCCTATTCCACCGCCGACATTGACCACGAGAGGTGTGTGAGGGCAGATTTCGGGATGGGTCAGAATTCTATCGCGCACTGGGAACCAGTCTCCCCAGTGAAGTCGATCAGCCCGCTGTCCGTCCATGAAGCTATTGAATCTACTCAAGGCCGATGGGTTTTGACGAAGCCAAGTGAACCCATCTGTGTTCAAATTGTATGCGAACTGCAAGACAGTATCCGAAGGGTCATTTGGGTTCTGATAGTTTGTTGCCTGAAGATATTCAGGTATCTTTTGGATTCCAGGTTGGATTTCCGTAAACCTTATCTCATACGATTAGTCTTTTCGAGATATTCCAATTAACAGAGGGACATGGAGGTCTTTACATGCAATCTACAGTACTGAAACAAACTCGCTTGGTCATCTCTCTTGTCAGAGTTGTTGGTATGTATTCGCGGGTTGCGGTTTTTTCGGCGTATCCGTGAGCGACTAGCAGTCGCATGATACGCTCTATATTTCGTATCAGTCAGAAAATATCAATGAAGCTCTTTCCAATTATTTCCATAATTCTCACCAACCAATAACGGGTCGGCGGACTTCGTAGCTGCTAGCTCGGCCAGGTTCATTGGCGAAGTGGCTTGGGAAAGCAATTTGACTAAATTCATATCATGAGCCGTCTTTACAGCCATCAATATTGTGGGCTTTTCGGTGTCTCCTTAGCAAGATCTCTGGGTTTTCTCGTGGAAAATAAGAGTTTACACTGTATGCAAGCTTGAGAATGGTGTCTTTGGGTCGCTCTAGTGCCAGGGCAAGACGTGAAGCGTTATCTTGGGCCTCAATTCGGAAACAATCATCTTTGTCAGACAAATACTGGTCAACCGATCTTTTGGTCTCTGCTAGGAGCACTTCTATATGCTTGACATCCATGATTCCGGGTCCTTTTGGTAGCTTATTGGTTCTGGGAGGTGATGATTCAGACTGGTTTTTTCAGTGAGCGATCAGTTTGATGATCATGAAGAGATCAATGCAATGAGTTGGTCACATTATTCAGTGTAATGTTTTTCAAGTTGGTCGCCCATAGTGGCACAGTGTGGTACTACGATACTATACCCCACTCAACCATTGCCGAGGATGCATTTGCGCCGTTGTGAAACGGTCGAATGACACAGCCAGCTTGTGCTTCTTAAAGCCGTGATCTCTGAAGTTACTTCTACAGATTTTCTCAATCGGAAGTCTTCTAGGTGACGTTTTGTGGATAAAGAAAATTCCTGGCAGTATACTAATTTATCGAAAGACAGGTACTCCTTTCGCCAATGGCTAATACTAAAGAGTAAAACTTCAAGAATGGCAGTAAGAATACATCACGAAAGTGAGATCAAGCTGCGTCATGATCGTCAAGGCAACTAGTGTCGGTCTTTTTACGAATGTAGGTCTGCCTCACAAGATCTCCCTCGTGTTTGCAGACCTCCCATTGTCCGATACCATATTTCTCTGACGCCCGCTTCACACCTCTTCCCCCGCCACCGATAATGAGATTTCCAGGTCGGTACCTGGAATCCATATGCATACGATGGATTGCACAGATATGAATCTGTGCACCATCTGGAATATCACGAGTTTCTCCGCACGGCAAAGGCCATCGAATGGGCTTCCACGATCCATCACTTTGAAGATCCATGCGGCGGAAAGGCAAATATTCCATCAAGCGCCATGAAAGTGTTGAGAAAAATGATACGCCGCCACCATAATTAAGGCAGTCGTGGACAATGCCATGATCCATAGTCTCTTTCAACGTGTTTTTGAAAGGGTCGTCGCGGCAGAGATCGCCATGGGCGTTGGCTGAATTTGCTCCATCCACAGCGGGCTGTTCTGCTAAGCCCAGATTCTCGGGCGTAGGGTCCTCATAACAGTTGAAGCGTTTCATCTTTTCCGGATCAAACTCCAGCCCAGCAATCTGGGCTTCTCGAACCATCCAAACAAGGGGGATGTGGCTCAATGGCCATTTATCCATCGGGTTAAGCTTCCATCCTCCTCCAACATCGCCATGTTGGCCTGGAAACCAGACTTCAGAAATGTCCTGCTCCTCGTCATCGTCCTCAAATCCAGGAACTCGTAGTGGGGGTATTTGCAGAGAGGTAGCAGAAATGGCACTCTTGAGAGAAGGCTGATCGGGTTTTAAACTGTGAGGACGTGGGCCATTAGTACTCGGTCTTCGCGGAGAAGGCGAATAAGCGCGATAGCGTTCCTCGAAGTTACTTTGGTGGGATCCTCGACGAGTGTCGCGAGTTTGCTCCTCGGGATTTCCCCCCTCTCCTGTGGGAAGAACGATCTCGGGGACGGCAGTCTTGTCGTGCTCATCCTCATTCCTGTGTTCCTGCTCCTTCTCTTCTTCATCGTGGGCCCCAATGCCAGGAATCCAGTCTCTCAGCTTATGCGAGTGTTCTTTTCCGCGACGGGGGGCGACTCCAGATATTAAATCTTGTCTGAATTTAGCGCGGCGTTCGTCGATAGAAACTGCATGTCGGATTACTCGGGCGGTACTGTGGGCAGTGTAGGGAAATTTGTTTCTTTCCATCCAAGCATTCTCAAACATGGGTACACTGTTGACTGTATCGAACAATCCCATAAATTTAATTCGATTGACAGGCCGACTGAAAGTCTCACGGAAAGCTTTCATGAAAGTAAACAGCTTGTGCTTTTCTTCATGGTCGTGCTCCGTCGAGTTTTTTCGTTGCTGCCACTTCGCAAATGTTTTCCATGCGAAACGAATAAGCTCCTCATTTCCGGGCTGAAGCAAGCCAATGAAATCTAGCATCTCAGCCAAGAATCTAGCGGTGTAGGACCCTCGGCTGAATCCGAAAAAGTAGATGTCATCTCCAGGGGCATAGTAACGCATGAGAAACTTGTATCCCCCTAGAACATGTTCATCGAACGACGATCCCAGCGCAGCATCCTTAGCTTTTTTGTAAGAAGATCTGATCCGCTCAAGTCTCCCCTTGCTCCCGAGTGTATGCGACGTCACGTATGTTCCGATTCCGGGTTGGTAGTAATGGTATTGATGGCTCTGAGATCTGTCCAACATCTGAAGCACGTCAGTGGGAACTCTATCCGATGAACATTTGAAAGATGCTGTTGTATAAACTCTTGGTCTTACACGATATATTTTCACGAGGTTCGTGTCGGAGTAATCCCCGGCAAATTTGTTCCCGGTGCCATCAAAGCATAGCACGAACTGCTTGGGCGGCGGATACGGGCCAAAGACTGGCTTCTCATACTCCATTTCGAGAGCCTGAGGAACTACCCGCAATGGGACCCATGGTTCGTATTTATAGGATCGATCAAGCCAGCCATTTTGGCCAATAAACAGCACAAGGGATTGTGGCTGGCGCAAGATTCGAGTAATGAACAGGTGGGCGCCTTAGCTGAGCAATCACAAGCAGGAGAGACAACACGCTTCAATATCCGTCAGAATCCTTGGCTTGCAGATCGCCAGGCCGAGTCCTTGGGGGCTACCCGTCAAGCAGCAGCCGATGCCTTCTTACCGCTTGGATAGCTTGCAGCCACGTCTTGTTTGGATCGTGTTTAGTGGGGCGTTCTGCAGCTTTGGTGCACCTTTCCATTTCGAAGCAAGCGTCGGAAGCCAATCGGGGCGGATCGTGATGGGCCGAGAGAGGCCCGTGGCTCCAGGGTGGGTATCATCGCGAACATGTTCATGAGGGGGTACTCTGATTTGTCATTAGCTTCTGTTCTCCGTGCTCTTGTCCTCGAGCTATGGGCATTTCGTACATGAAGAACCTGGTTCTGTGGTGGTTTGCGGGAAGCTCATTGGCTTCCCAATCTATATGAGTTAGACGTGGCCCGCTTGTGCCCACTGCGATATGTCATTTCCACATGGACTCGTGGGAAGGGTCAGTGCTTCGCTGATTATCGCTTTAGGGGTGAGATTTGGAGGCATGCTTCCCTCCACATAATGAAAGCTGTGGCCAGGCAATGTGTTAGGAGATAGATCATCGAGGGAAGGCGACCTACCAAGATTCAAGCCTGAGGAAGGTCTCGCGAGCTCTTCTTATCGATATTTATCTACTCCCTGGTAGTACTAATATAAGGGCCAAATATTTCAAGTCTTTTCTTAATATCCCTTTGATTATCAATATTCAGGGGCACTGGTAACATGGGGTCGAACGCCTAGTGGTCAAGAGACAGCACGACTTTTCCAACTTGTTTCCCCTGCCAAACAAATTCAATCGCTTCATCCGATTTCTCGAATGGCCAAATCGAGTCAATAATGTCCTCGAATGTCATTTTGGTGGCAGAGATGGCCGCCATAAGGTCATCTTGGTCGTCTTTGGAGCCCGCATTGATACCCCTATAAGCATATTAGCTTCTTGCTTTTGGTTAGAGTCTTGGAATAATCCATACCTGACATTCAATCTGCGATCGATAATCGTGGACACAAAGTCTTGGAGTTCCTCTGGCTTGGATCCACCAAGATAGCCCACTTGACTAACAATACCACCACGTCGCGTGCACAGCATACTTTGAACGAGCGAGCTGCTGCCGCCATTTTCGACAACGAGATCAACGCCAATGTCATTTGTGAGCCTGAGAACTTCTTCGTGCCAGTTCTTATGCTTCTTGTAATTAACAGTTTGTATCTCTGGCTTTCCAAATTGTTTTTGGATCTCTTCAAGTTTCTTATCGCTTGATGAAGTCAAGATGACCTTCAGTCCTGATGCTCTTGCCAGTCTCAGCGCAAATGTAGCTACTCCGCCAGTTCCTTGAATAAGAATGGTCTGTCCGATAGTCGCTCCCTTTATGGCGGACCATGCCGTCGTACCAGCGCAAGGTATGATACTAGCCTGTACCCAGTCCAAATGTGAAGGGAGCTTCGTAACAAGCTTCTCATCAAAAATAAGATGCGTCGCCAAGGTCCCATCCTCGTTTGCTGCAAGCCACGATCTCCCCGTTGACTTGGCAGTCACAAACTCGGAGTCTGTAATTGGTGCTACTCGGTCACCAATTTCAACGAGCGAGACTCGATCTCCTACTGAGACAATTTCGCCAGCAGCATCGTTTCCGGGAATGCCATTGGGTATCACTGGCCAAGGATTGCCTCCATTTGCGATATTTGCATCGCGATAATTCAATGCTACCGCATGAACTTTTATCAGGACTGCTGTCGGATGGAGAGGAAGCTTCAACACCTCTTCGATGAGTTTCACTTTGGCAGTGCCTGGGGTGTAGTCGTCGGTTCTGCGGAAAGCCTGGCGGGGGAAGTCGTCACACATCTTGAATTTCGCTTGTGTATTTTCTAGAGCTCTTAATCGCGAACAGGAATTTTTTGACTGTGGATGTGTCGCCTTTTTGAATCATGATGTCGACGCAGCGCAGTTACTTTGATTTGTAATACCCACGGGGTCGACAAGCTTCGGATCGACTGTCGTCGGGTTCCTCAACCGAGCCTGTTGACTGAACCCGATCACATACACTCAAGTATTTTATCGCTAGGGGTGCACGCAATACGGTATTATTGCAAAAAGTTGCAATAATTATTGCAGCAATAATTTATTGCAGGCCTCCAAATCCTGCAATGCAATATTGCAGGATTTATTGCAATCCCCCAAATCCTGCAATAATTATTGCAATAATATTGCAATAATTGCAATAATGCCTCTCATTGGCTATCAAATAGATTTTTAGCGGAGACCTCCACTAATAATAGTTTTCATTGGCTATTAATCGGATTTCTAGTGGGGTTAAAAGTAGAGTTTTCATCCTGTAGAGATATATATCTGTATATGCAGCAGTTAGTACCTATGTAGAGTATATAACCGGAGTTCCCCATCAATTAATCTAATCTCCATGAAGCTCATTTTCCGGCCGGAAAACCAGCTCTCTACAATGCAGTGTATAGGCAATTCAAGATAATATCAATTCATTTAATTAATCTTCTTCTTCTTCTTCTTCTTCTTCAACTTCAAAATCCTCAATATTCTCCATCAATATCAATATCCACATTATATTGCTATTCATTGAATATCTCCGAATACCCAATAAATCCCGTGCTCAACTAAAAAGACACTCAACAGCTACCTCCGCAACTGGAATTGCAAGATAATCGCGTACAGCTAAAGCCATATGAGACATCTCATACCAATGAGCAAACCACCATTTAATTAGCCATTTTGGATCATTAGCAGTATTAAATTGAATCCGAGGTGATCTAAAATATTCATCAATATTAGATCCAATTGGCTCCGGAGCAATTGATACTAATTGCTATAGTATCTGACTTTCTAGATCATCAGAATAATTATATGATAAATCACAGGACTCTTCATTTAAATCTGATTCTTGAGCCGAATATTTTTGATAAAGAGTCTACTGGATATAATCAATAATATCCTGACTAGCTTGCTGATATTCATCTATTAAGTTAAATCGTAAAAAATCTCCTTTCACCCTTAGATTAAGAATTAATACTATATAATAAGCATCAATCTGCTCCATGAAGATGTAGTATTTATCGTATTTGGCACATAAATAATAAATTGCATCAAGAATATCATCATCTAAACCAGCAAAGACTCCTTAAATAGCTTCTTTATAATAAAGAAGATCATAAAGCTTATAGTAGAGAGGAATTGCCATACTAACTTAAGGTCTTTTACTAGAAACAAAGTACATTAAGATTTTAAATTGCTTTAAAACCACATGAATCTGCAATAACCAACTCCAATCTTCTTTGGTAAATTGGGGAAGATCTGATTGATAATCCAGATAAGATGTAATCTGTTTTCGAGACTCAATTGCTATTGTAAGTATAGTAAATGTTGAATTCCAACGAGTTTCTATATCATAATAAATCATCCGATTGGGAAGATTATTAATAAGACATATCTTTTTCTATTGCTATTGACATTGAGGGCTTCGAGAAATCCAAATAGCAAGAATCCAGAGGCGAGATAGTATACTTTCTATATTAATATCTGAATTTAATCTAAGATTATCACAAATCTTAGATACATCTCATAGAGTTCCCAATTTCAAGACTTGAAGAATATCTTTGACAATGAGATTCAGAATATATACAAGGCAGTATATATAGCTACCAATACCATCAAATAGTAAATAGAAATACACTAGCTTTTCATGGAGAATTGAAATTATTACTTCATTATTCAATACATTATCACCAGTTATTATAAGTAATTTTTCACAAATATCCAGTTCTGTAAGCATATCATAGATAGTATCAGCAATATTTTCACCACTATAAGCACCTTAAAGTTCCTTGAACTCCAGTATCTTTTCTTGATAGATAAATTTGTCTGTAATCCAATAACCAATAATTCTAATAATAGAAATCCTATTTTTGCTTATCCAAAGATCCAATGACAGACAGATAGATTGACAGGTCAATAATAGCTCTTTTTTCAATGATGCACAGTAAATTTCAAATTGATTTTCAAGTCTCCATTTTAATATAGTACGAGAAAATACTGCAGATAAAAGATTTGGAATTGGAAGGTATTCAAACATGCGTTTAAAAGCAGGTAATTCAATTGTCCGAAAAGGGAGTTTGGTTTTTAATATCCAAGTAACAATATCCTCTTCCAATTGCTCTAATATAGAGAGCTTTGGCTTTGATATCAAGGCTTGAATAATTGATTTTTACTGCAGCGAAGATTATTACTGTTTTTCGGAGTTTGAATTTGAATTTGGAGCAAAGATATTGTACTTTACTTCAAGATAATATCACATATTATAAATTGAATTGAACCTTTTAGATTCACTGGTTTCCCAAGAGCAGTATTGACATCAAATTTCAATATCAAATAAAATTGTTTTATTAGTGCGAGTTTTCCATATTTTTTCAACTTGAATTTGCGTAAAATTATCCCAAATCCATTGATTTGCTGTCTTCCGTTTTTGATTTTTTGATAAAGATAAAACAGTCGGTGCATTTGATTGTATATCTGATAATGTCACGGAGGCGATCAGAAGAAAGGATATCTCATTGAAGATGCTCAGGATCGTAGAAATAACGAAGCTGAAGAGAGGAAAGAGGAGGGGAGAGGCCCCCGACTAGAACTATCTACATCCGCACACAACGGCGCTAAGCCTAATCGAGCCACCTCTGCAGGCATATGCACAGCATATGAGTCACGTGTCAGCTAACGTTAACTAACGCGCGGTTTACAGATAAAGCAGAATAGACTGGTGCTTAAGAAGCTGATTCCGATGGTAAAATTAGATCATCACCAATACTAGAACAAAGAGATTCATTCATGAAACCAGATCGTTGATCTTCAGATGGAATATTATCTTCAAATCCACCATTCCATTTGAGATAATCAATTTCTTGCATATCGCGCCGAGATCGTTTAGCTGCCATATTGATGGAGATGTGAAAAATCTAAAAAGAAGCAGAATTTGCAGTTTTTTGTGTGGTGGATCCAAAATAGATGAGAGATGAACCAATAAGAAGCTTAAATTAAGCTTAGATACCTTCCTAATTAGGTTAAACTTAGAGTTAAATCAACTACTCTCCGCCCGGTAATATTGCAATATTGCAATATTGCATTGCATTATTGCATTGCAATCGATCAAATCCTGCAATAATTATTGCAGGATTATTGCAAGCTTTAAAATCTTGCAATGCAATAATGCAATAAGCTAAAATCCTGCAATATTGCATTGCGTGCACCCCTATTTATCGCATCATGAGTAGCTTAGTTACCTGGGTGGTCATCGTTTTTCTTGCCAAGCCATCTTGCACAGCCCCGAGGGGGTATTTGAGCCCGCTCTCCATGATACTCAGTCAGGGCGAGTGAACTTCAGTCATGGCAAGTAAATGCATCTTGCCACAATGATTCACTTGGGTTATATCACCTGAACCCAGGAGGCGATCCGGAAAGGCGACCATATCGCATTCATTTAGCCCTAATGTAAATTAGGCGGCGTTCACGATAAATCTCATCGGCCTTCTGCACGTAAAAGAAAAGTAAGGGGAGACGTCGCATTATCGAAGGATCAAATGATCTCTCTTTTGAGGGGAAAGAGTTTAATAGAAAGCCACTCGTCTGGAATTGGTGAATCGCGTGCCCGTGTTACTACAGGGTTCAGGGACTGTAGCCTTCGGGGAAGCCGAAAAGGAACCCAAGAGCCATGGCATCTTGGCAGTCTCCTGACCCTATCAAGCTCTATCAGCCGTTCGGCGTTTTAGCCATCGTTTTCCCCAGACTAGCCTTCTTTGAGCCCTGGTCGTTTATCTGGTTAGTGGTGATGCCGCAACCATTGGCTGGCGATAAGGACCCGCGTCCACGTCCATCTGCCTTCCTCTTTGGCGCAGAAGTACGCGCAGAAGTATTTGCTTATCGCCACTCTAGTCGCTCAGTCCCTTTGCGAGGCGTGCTTGCTATATAATTTTAGAGTCATTATCAGAGCCAAGCAAGACGGGCGCACCCATAATGCGCATGGTGCTCGTGATAATTTGCTTCTTTCGAGAGGGGGCAAGCACAAAGCTTGCTTCTTTGTTTTAATAGCGTTTTCCGTGGGGATTCTAGAAGCGAGTGGTCTTCTATCAATTAAACGTAATCTTCCAGTCTTCGAATTCTCGGAGACCGATATCGATTGGCTGCGCCTCTGGACCGTGGAAAATTCTTTGTTGGTCAAAGAATATGTCAGATAACCTTCATTGGGCGGTGGTCATCCACGAAAAGCCACCCCCGGTAGACTCAGTCTCATTTTATTGGCTAGAAGATTTACTGTTCGCATAAAGATTTCGCCTTATCTTGCAATTTCAGCCGTGCCTAGTAGATTGCAGTAGCTGCGAATCGCTTACACGAGCCGGCTCGACCAACCCTGCGCCACCATGTAGCATCGTATCTCTATCCAGGCTATAGGGCCTGTTGTGTTTAAAAGGAGGCTTCTGGTCTATACTTTTTTCATGCAAGTTTTTCGCGAATCTCGCAGAATCGCCAAGATGACTTCCTCCGAGTATGAGGTTGAGAAGAAAGTGTCACCAAGCGTTCAGCCAACGTCCGATGAACCTTCCCCTGTTTATGGCGATGTAGCCACTACAGAGGTGCGCGATGTTGAAGGTGGAAACTTGCTGAAGAGAGATCTCTCCAATCGCCACATGCAGATGATTGCGATCGGTATGTGAGAATAATATTTTTATAGAAAGACACTCTAACCAGAGCCTCTCAGGTGGTGCTATTGGAGCTGGTCTGTTTGTTGGTACTGGCGGTGCTCTTCACTCGGGTGGACCTGGCTCACTGGTAAGTCTTCTTGTTACTGACTGGACTAGAATGAGCTAATACTTTTGCAGCTCCTGGCATATTTGATCATTGGTGGCATGCTTCTTCTGACCGTCCATGCGCTGGGAGAGCTAGCTGTTCATTACCCAGAAAATGGAGCTTTTTTCACCTACTGTGTTCGATTCATCAATCCTGCCTGGTCAGTCAATTTTTTTTTGTCTTCTAACGACCTAGTAACTGACTTGAGTGCTCATCAGGGGTTTCGCTGTTGGTTGGGACTACGCAATCAATTGGCTTGTCATTCTGCCTTTCGAAATCACGGCGGCGGGTATCACGATTCAATACTGGCGAGATGACTTGAACATCGGTATATGGATTGCAGTCTTCTTGGTTGCTTTGTCTGCAATTCAATTCTTTGGTGTTCGGGGTTATGGAGAAGGTAAGAGCAGCTGCTATTCTCGGTCTCTATACTTCGCTCATTCTGTTGTCTAGTGGAGTTCGCTCTTGGCATGATCAAAGTCATTGCAGTCATCGGCTTCATCATTCTCGGCATTGTCATCAACTGTGGAGGCGCACCTGTTGGCGGATACATCGGTGGTAAATACTGGCATAACCCGGGTGCGTTCACGGACTTCTACGGGTTCTGCTCAGTCTTCACAACAGCCGCATTTGCCTTCGGTGGTACTGAGATGGCTGGTCTTGCTGCTGCCGAGACCCGAAACCCTGCGAAGGCTCTCCCTAAAGCATGCAAGCAAGTCTTCTGGCGTATTCTCATCTTCTATGTTGTTGGAACATTGGTTGTCGGCCTGATCGTGCCTCGTGATGCGGACTACCTCCGTGGTGCATCTGGCTCCAACACCAAGGCTTCGCCTTTTGTGGTTTCCATTCAAAATGCAGGCATCGCTGGTCTCCCCTCCGTGATGAATGCTGTCATTACTGTTTCCGTCATCAGTGTCGCCAACTCTGCCACGTATGGATCCAGTCGAACCCTCCAGGCTCTGTCAGCCCGAGGCATGGCACCTAAATGGATGGGTTATATCGACAAGTCCGGACGTCCCCTATACTGTATCTTCCTTCAGTTGGCATTTGGCCTCCTGGCTTTCATTAACGAAGCTTCCGCCACTGGTGACGTGATCTTCAATTGGCTTCTGGCTCTATCGGCTGTCATCAATTTCTTCATTTGGGGCAGCATCTGCTTCGCCCACATCCGCTTCCGTCAGGCCTGGGATTTCAACGGTCGCAGCATCAAGGAACTGGCTTATGCTGCACCATTTGGCGTGATTGGTAGCTGTATTGGGTTGGCTCTGAACATCATTTGCTTGATGGCTGTCTTCTACATTGCCGTGAAGCCCATGGATGCTGAGACCTTCTTCATGAACTACCTTGCTGCTCCTTTGATCATCTGCTTTTTCTTCGCCTGGGTTATCTATACAACCTTTATCAACAAGGATCCCAAGCTGGAGCGTGGAATGTGGCTCATCAAAGTCAAGGATATGGATATTCTCACCAACATTCGTGACTCTTCTTTGGATGTGGACCTTCCTCCCAAGGTCGAGTATGCTACGTGGGGAGAGTGGCTCAAAGCGGCCCCCATGCGTATTCTTCGATCATTGTGGTAGTTTTGGGTCGCTGGCTTCATCTGTTTGTGTATTCTCAATTTTTTTCTCAATCGGTGGAAATCGGATGTGATATTAAGAAGTCAATAACCGGGTTTGGAGGAGGCAGCCGGAGAAATGAGGCGTTAAAGAGAAAGTGGATATTTATCCACCGTTCCGCAATTATTTCCGAATTCAATGATACCATTTGTGAGACCTTGTGCGTGTATCCTCATAGTCCTTTGTGGAGTTGCAGTATCCAATGGCAATCGGGATCTAGTTTCCGATTATCCGGCCTCATCATCTTCCGGTTGACGTGGGGTTGGCGCGTGTCCAAATAAAAGGCCAAGGGAGCCCCATCAGCCAAGATCTTAGAGCAATAGATTTGACAGGGTTCAAGATTACCACATCACCATCGCAAGTTCACTCAAGCAATATGCCTATCTCCGGGATCGCCCACGTCAACATCACCGTGCATCCAGGCACACTGCATGACGCAGATGAGTTCTACGTCAACACTCTGGGACTTATCTCAGCGCCAGTCCCAGAGCTTCAAGTAGGAACGATCAGATGGTTCGTTCCCCGATGAAGGCAAAGCAGTTAGATTAGTTCCGTCTGGTCGCGAGTGCTGACCGGGGATGCTTGTTGAATAGGTTCAACATCGGCACGAGCGGACAGCAGATCCATGTCACGGAAGGTACCACAGATCCAACGCACAGCAGGCATCCTTGCTTCAAGCTCGGCTCTATTGAGGAGCTGGAGACCATCAAGAAAGCTATTTACGATCACCACACCAAGGGTGGTCCTTCCGCCCCTATGGCCGCTGATCAGCCTGGAAAGGCTGACTCGGGCAAGTGGACTCTTGAATACTGATTTTTTGACGAATTAATTCGGGCTAATTATCTATACTTGCAGGCACTCAAGGAAAGGAGTATCCCACGCGTTTCTTCGCGCGGGACTATTCCGGAAACCTTTTGGAATTTACGTCATAGAAGCAATAAGATGATCAGTGAATAGATTCTTATACCATACGTCGCAGTACTTATAGATATATTCATTAATATGCTAGTTGCATCGCTATGATGTCGCCCGACACCAGCTTGATCAGCACATGGCCATAGGCGGGATGCGGGGTAGCTTTGCCGGGGTTATGCCGGACCACCCGGACTATACATGCTCGCTCATAAGAGAATACTTCGGCAGATATTAATAATGCAAATTGTTTGAGAATTGAGACAAGTCAATGGTCCATGTTCTTTTTACTTGGTCAACTGTGGTCGCTCTGGTCGTGAAGTTCTTAGGCCCCACAACTTTTGGCGCTAACCGGCAGAGCTCCTGTAACAGTACAAGCACAAGAAAGGATACTGAGGACCTTGAGGATTCGATTCGATGTAAATAGCTTCATTATTCATAGTTCAACTCGGCTCCTTCATATTCCTCTGCTCATAAACAGGCACCGGCAATTGGGATGTGATGATCTCAATCACACAGGCCTGCAGCCGAGGTAGGTGTACCTGCGAACTCCACTTTGCCCCTCATTTTCCTGTTCTCTATGACGGGCCTTAGGTACACTGCATACTAAGATTCACTAGATACCAGGGACTTGAGACAATTTTCAAAGGAGATAGGTTCTGCCAGGTAATAGTCTCACAGCATCTTGTATGTGACACCTACCGTGTCGAGGTGGCATAGATCACCGAGGTCCATCGATATGGTGCATATCGCTCCCCTGGAATAGCATAACTTAGAGCAATCCGGTATTCACTTAGCCCCACGGAGTAAACCCACCTTGGCATCGCCTCCTCGAACCTTCGTCCGGGGAACTTTTATATAGTCCACCCGCCCGGGCGATCTCGCCTCCTCCTCTTAGCGTGGTTCAAGTTCCCTCCTTCAAACCTTCATTTTTTGATCTTATACAAGTAAAAATGGCCGCACCTCAGATTCCAAAGACACAGGAAGCTGCGGTATATGACCAGCCAGGCACTGTGTCGACGAAAGTTGTGGAAATCGATGTCCCTGAGCCTGCAGATGGCCAAGTGCTCATAAATTTGTTAGTAGAGCGATATCTTATCACGGCCCTTGGTGCTAACATGTGAGCAGAACCCATTCAGGAGTGTGTCACTCCGACTATGGTGTTATGACCAACACAGTAAGTTGGCCTTAAGGTGCACGCTCATGCTTGGGCTAACATCATGTAGTGGGCCATGCTGCCAGCACCAACTGCGCCAGGCCAAGTTGGAGGTCACGAAGGTGTAGGCAAGATTGTCAAGCTTGGTGCAGGCACTGAGAGCTCTGGTTTGAAGATTGGTGACCGCGTCGGCATCAAATGGGTTTCCAGTGCCTGTGGTAACTGCTGTATGTTTCATCCCGACCATTCACCGCGAGTTATCTGACTGACTCTCGTCCAGTACCTTGCCAAGCTGGATCCGACGGTGTCTGCTTCAACCAGCAAATTTCCGGCTACTACACACCAGGCACATTCCAGCAGTACGCCTTAGGGCCAGCCAACTATGTCACGCCTATCCCAGACGGGGTAGACTCTGCCGAGGCGGCGCCCATGCTTTGTGCTGGTGTCACTGTATACGCTGGCCTGAAGCGCAGCAATGCTCGCCCAGGTCAATGGGTTGTGATCTCCGGTGCTGGTGGTGGCCTAGGCCACATTGCCGTGCAATTAGCAAGCAAAGGAATGGGCCTCCGAGTGATCGGTATCGACCACGGCAGCAAGGCAGATCTTGTCACCTCGTCAGGAGCAGAACACTTTGTCGATATCACGCAGTTCCCCAAGGACGACAATGGTGCTGCCCTGAAGAAGCACGTCCACGGCCTGGCAGATGGTTTGGGTGCCCATGCTGCAATTGTGTGCACTGCTGCGAACGCGGCCTACGCCCAGGCTCTGCCGCTGCTTCGCTTCAACGGCACCCTGGTCTGCGTTGGAATTCCGGAGAACGAGCCCCAGCCAATTGCGTCGGCGAACCCAGGCTCTTTAATCACTCAGCACTATACCATTACCGGCTCTGCGGTCGGAAATCGTACCGAGGCGAAGGAGGTTTTGGAGTTCCTGGCAAGGGGCATTGTCAAGACCCACTTCCGCGTCGAGAAAATGGACGCGTTGACAGACGTCTTCAAGGAGATGGGGGAGGGCAAACTCCAGGGTCGCGTTGTGCTCGATCTGGCAGGTTAATTCATGTTATGTAATTGATATATTTGAAGTTGTATTTGAAATGAAATTTCTCATGATTCAGTCTGTGTTCTTTCTAGGTTCCAAAAGGTTCGGGCAGGGTTAGGTGCAGTCTAAGTGGTGTCGAACGGAAATATATCGTCACGACGGACCCGCTTCACTCCCGACGTCCCAGGTCACTGTTCGCATTGGACATCTGGAACTGACCCTAGCACTTGAGATGTATCCATGTATGTAACAAGGAAGATCATCTCTCTAGGCATACAAAAGGCTTCTAAAGGGTGGAAAAAGCCCCATGAAAATGACCGCAGAAAGGATTCGTAGAAAGAGACACGAGTGCAATAAATTCCAATTTGACGGACCGGGGCGAGCTGTGCTACCTTTTAAGGTTGAATTTTGGGTTTCTACGCTTTTCAACGTCTTTAACGTCTTCTACTCTCCGCAGTAGGGATCTCGTATTCTCGTCATGCAAGGATACTCTACGCTGAGCCCTACTCCTGTGCCGTCCACAATCAGCACCATCCAAGGTTCCCCCTCCAACCAATCCTTCTCTGAAACAAAAACCGATGCCCAGGGGAATGATACCCCAGGGATCAGAAGCAAAAAGTGATGACCGACGCAGGGGTCGAACCTGCAATCTCTTGATTCGTAGTCAAGCGCCTTGCCATTGGGCCAGCCGGCCGGTGATTGATAGAGGGGACCTGGTTAGTGGAACTAAGAGGGGAAAAAAAGTCTGCATCTGACCCCACTTTTGCGCATCTTGGTGTTGGCCAGTTGGCGGGTGCGAAAGGTGCGGTTGAGTCGGGGCTCGGTTGTACCACGTGACTGCCTAAATAGGACTAGCTCATAATGAAGTATGAGGGAGGGTGTAGCGTGGGTGATCAGGAGTGCTGACATTCACGAAGGGAGAAGAAATTTGTCTAACAATGTCAGACAAAGTGCTAGGAGACTCAGAAAGATGTTTGTCAAAGTCAATCAAAACCCTTTGTGAAAGCAGTCAATGTGGTAGAAGCTCTGGATTCCATTGTGGCCCATTATGGAACGCTGGTGCCCCAGAATGCTAAATTTAACCCTGCGGGATGAATCTCTTGGCCTAGCTGTGAAAGCATCAAAGGGAGTGATCTGAATTGCAATTCGATGCATTGGCGGTAAAATTGGACTCGTCGAACTACATCACACACGGGGCTTTGTTGTCTTTGTTCCATCGATACCAATAATTGCATGCCACTTAAGACCGAGGGCTTTCATAAGTGCGGCAAAATCATCTTCAAGTTGTTTTGCACTAGATTCAGAGCTCATTCTCAGCACCATTCCTTCGCGCGAATAACTTGCCACTCTCCTACCCTCCAAATTCCGAATTTCGAATTTCAGATCTTGATCTTTCAAGAACGTTCGCCATGTCGGTGACCATGAGCCAATCTAGACATGCAGGCACTATTCGACTTTCAATTCCTCAACATGGATACTTTTCTGCAGAGTCTCAGATAAGGGACCCGGTTATGGGGCGCAACAGCAATAAAGCAGATGAATTGGAACAATTATTGATATCGGACGGACTCCAAGCATGGGGATTCGCGATATACCGTTGCACATATCAAAGTGATGCCGACTGGGCAAAATTCATGAGGCTCCTACGAGATAAAACACTGCGTAATCTGAAGGGCTATAATGGTCTCGATTTACTGAATTACTTCTCTCCAACCGTCTTCGACGATCCTCGTTTCGAGGGCGCAACGGCTACAACCCTGCGGGCTCATTTCAATCAATGGGCCTTGACTACAAGTGAATATGAACAGGACTCTAACCAGATTAAAGGTTGTGCGAGATCAAGCCGATACAGATTTTTCGTCATGGTAGACCAAGAAGCGTTGGAGTCAGTGCTGAGTTGCCCGAATGATACAGAGAGTGCATTTGTTCATCTTGTCTACGCTGATTGCAAACAACAAGCACCAGGCCAAGGGCAAGAAGCTGGATTAATCAAAGTACCATATGACGAAGTCGAGTTCGATGGTTTCGTGGATATGTGCAATGAGGATAATTGGGATCTTTTTCATGCTCGTACGCCACATGTGCGACCTTTGTCGGAAGTCCTATCTTGGCAAGAATTATAGAATCGATTGCCATGTACATTAGATACATTCATACTGCTTTACTCATTTTTAGCCTCTGCATAAGATGGCTTGTCTACAATAGATTACATTTCAAAAGACCGATCTTAATATTGCTTCGTTTGTTTGATGTCTTGGTCGTTGGATAAAATTGACTAACGCGGGACACGCATACCTTCAGATCCCAGCCCCGAGTATATTTGCACAATGAGCTTGTCCAGAAGTCTCATCGGAAATAGCGACAAGATCGACAACTCTAGTCCACGATAAGAAGCTCCAAACTTCCCGCCATTGGCGGACCCATAGGAGGTGCACGCGCCACAAAGCCAGCGTCTCTGACCCCACCAGGATTGCCATATCCACACTATTGAATAATTTAATAGAAAACGGTAAGAATGTGCCGACAAGATCTACGCCTATCATTCGCGACCGATGACATACATATAGATGGCTCTAGCTCATGCACTAAAGTAGTTATTGATTGTGCAAGATCATCGTATACTCCGCGAACTAGGAGAATGAGAAGTCTTGTAGAAAGTCTCTGCAAAGAGCGGAAACATGTCACTCGGCCCCGGGCCAACCCGACTAGTCAATTGTGGCTCATCTTAGCTAAAGTATAGGAAATAATTAGTGGGACGCTCCCTCGGCATAGGTCCACGTGTTGACTGCTGAAGAATGCCACGAAACGGCCATTTCAGATCCCCTGATTTGTGTCTGTGCAGCGATTTTTATCAAAATGCTACTCTGTGGCTTGATCTCGCCAAGTATGAGGGGGCACAAGCGGCTAAGTGTACACTTCGTTGACGGGGCATAGTCCGCAGAGTAGAATTTGAAGTCCTCGCCCCACTTTGGGCAGTTATTATCCTCCATAAGCTCACCATCCGTGCTCAAGCTTAAGTATAGTCTAACTTTCCGATATAAATAGAATTATTCCTGCGAAGATGAGCCGTGGTGAAAATAACATTCTGATCCCTGTCTCCTAGTCTTAATACCCCTGAGGCCCTCCGCCCCTAACCCAAGTGGGGATCATCCCAGCAGGCCCGGGCCCGTCCATGGTTCACATTGTCTAATCGGGCTACTTTCAAGTTTTGGGTGAAAGTGACATATCCGTGGATTCCGGACCATGGAAATGCGCTCCCAATCCGCGCTGCTGGGATAGAATGACGCTATGCTGGGACGGATCTCGTATTTCGGTCGTTTCCAAGGGTGCTGCCATGTGAGAACTTGGAATTAGTTCGCGAATGCGTGGAAAGCAGAGAATAAGATTATGCTATGAACTCATAGAGTTCACATCTTTGGTACGATTCAGAATAGGAAGAAGAAAGCAGAAATGTATCATTGCATTCAAGGTCACAGCCGGCTGAAGAGCATCGGCGTTATTCGTAAACTGGCCAAAATTCCCGCTGTGAAGAACGGGATTTGGATGCATGGGGTATTGAAATGAATAAGACAGCCGCCCAAGTATAATGTAAAATGCCAAAGCATAACGCTAAGTGTAACCAAAATCAACCAACCGTTTATCGACTTCTTTTCGAATAGCCACCTGAGTTTCCATTTCCTGCTGCTGGCCGCTTCTGACCCGAACCCGCTAGACGGCCAGCAGTTTCTGCCTCGGCCTTTCGAACCAGCTTGCCCAGACGAACAAGGTATACTCTCGGCGCACGATGAACTTCGATCTTGCTCTGTGCATTGCGCAGATCGCTGCTCCATATATCGAGGTATGTCGGATGTAAGGTCTCAAGCGCATTGAGAACGAAGAGCTCTGCGTCGGCAGGGAGATCCATATCCTCTGAGCCAATTAGCAGATGGTAAATGTTGCGCTGGTCTTCATCTTCTCCGTGGAAGGAAGATCGGCCCCAAGTATTGCCTTCCAAAGGATCCTTGTTCCGAGCCGCTACGGCCTCCAAAATGTTGACGAGCACCTTTGCAGCGCCCTCGGAGCCATACGGCGCTCGCGTGATGATATTAGTTTGGATAGAGGCGACTATCTGGCGTAGTTGCCTGACCACCTCGTCCACTTCGACTATTCCCCCTCCAGGACTGGTGGGGTCTGAAGGCCGTTCGCCCGTTGCACAGTACCGATCAAAGTCGGTCAGTAGCCGTCTATACAGTTCCTGGACCTTGTCGAAGTAGATAGCAGCACAAGCACCAGAGGGCATAGCTTTGCAAAGACTGCTGAAGACACTAGCGTCATGCACTGCAAGCCGGAACATGGTTGCTTCCAAATCTCCCTGGACGACACATTGTTCAGCCGTACGACTGTCCGAGGTTTCTACCAAATCCTGGCGAAATTCCTCTGGAAAGATCTTTGGACTGAATGCAGAAAATATGTCCCGAACTTTTCCAGCACGAGTCATTCCACCATGTCTGCCATTTCCTTCTACCTGCAAGCATTGCCATTTGAGTTGTTGCGCAATCGCATCGAGCTTCCCAGCGAGCAGCTCCTCGATCCGCTGGCTCACGCGAGGATGACCGTCACGGGAGAGGGAGGTCTGGGCAGACGGCGTGGAGACGAAGCAGCGGTAGAGCTGGTCGAAAATCCACTATAGATCGGGTGTTAGTGTCAAATAGGTGGTGCCGCTGCCTTTAGGTTCTTTTGATCTGATGCACCCAGAACTAAACCGAGACACGGGACACATGGTTTACAACGTACAAAGATGTGCTGGCAGGCTACCCCAGGATTGTTCTGAAAAGTCGAACAAGTACAAGCAGGAGAGCTTGGACCGAGGCGGACCAGAGGTCGATCTAGAAGCTGGAACTCATACCCGGACTCGGAAGCATGGCAGTCGACGACCTCGAACTGAGTCCTGAACCCCACTAACGCGTTGGCTCCAGCTTCAGCATCTAGATTACTGAGATCATAGGTGATTCCGGATTGCGATTGAATGGTTGGCGGGTTTGTGGGATCCTCTTCGTCGCTAGTTTCCTCCACGTCTTCGCTCTCGTCTTCCTCGGAGGAGTCGTCGTCATCTCCATCGTGGCCGCGATCATCATCGTGCTCGCCGTGAAGGTCTTGTTGCCCCATGTGGGCTGCCCTGGTCGATTGGGCCCTGGGGTCAGGCATATTCTGACCGATAGACAGCCTGCGGAATTGTCTCGTCGGAGGAGACATGACCAGGAGAAGAGGAAAAGGGAAGGGGTATGCTGCCCCGGAGACAGGATACGAAAGGAGGGGCGGGAGGGAAATCAAGATGAGTATCTCCACAGAGAGCTCCTTGATGGAAAGAGAAATAGAGAGTTCTTCCGACCCATGGACGGGAGCGGGTACACCTCAACCATGGATCGCCTGCTCTGGCGCCCGCTTTAAATAATTAGGACCGACGCTGCCATGACACAACTGTCTCTTGCTGTGCCAGACATCATCAGCTATCAAGTGCATCGTGGGGTTGAGCTAATTTTTTTTTTCTGAGTTTTTTTCGGTTCCGAGAGGCAATCGGGGAAGCCGTGTGTGGAGGCAAATAAGAAGTAAAAGGATAAAAAAAAAAGAGAAAATAATAATTGAATAAAATGTAATCATTGAATGGGGAGACAATAAAGAAGCTTTGGCAAGGTAAGTTTGGGCACAGGAATGATTTTCCAACGGCGCTTATCGAGCGCAGGCTTTTAGGGCGAGGGGGAGGGGAAAGGGGGGCAGATGGAGATTCCCCAGGCCGCAGGACTCGAAAGGGTGATGTCTTAACAAGGCCAAACCGTTTGACGATGGCTTAGAACAAAAAAGACTGATCAGCATGATCGAGCAGCGCACAGACGCCTAGGAATGGGACTGGTGTGAAAGATCCGGGGTC
>JAOYNU010109218.1:0-35879 GCA_026745395.1 Tympanopsis confertula | reverse complement strand
TAATGGTACAATCGTAAGTGCCGGATGCGAGGGTACACTCCATGACGCCATCCTGGTTGCAGGAGAATACTTTACCACCGGGAATGAAGATGGCAGTAGAGGTATTGATGCGAACGGATGTATCGCCTTCGAAGAAAGAGATGCGGATACCGGCTACCCCATGACCCTGTACAAGGGCGAGAAGACGAGTGTAAGTATAGCGATCGCGCATTACTTTGTTGCGGCGGTTAACTTTTTTACCATCTTCGAGCATGGCTACAAGCTTGTGATACACGGCATTGAGCTTTTCGACTTTGGTTGTGGTATCGAAAGGCATGTCCTGCTTTGCTGTGAAGAATAAAGATGCAGCTTCGTTGTAGGCAGATACCGCCTCATTGTATGTGTTTGGAAAGTCGGGAGCCATGCCATTGCCGTCATTGAGCAGCCAATCAAGATTGTTTGTTATGAAATCGGAACCTGCCTTGCCGAGGGCTTTTACTTTGGACCATTTGTACTTAGCTGCCCCGGTGTAATTTGTTTTGCCGGCCATATTGAGCCAGGCTTCAGCATCGACTTCTTTTTGCATCGCCACATCGGTGATGATACCGCTGAGGAGGAGCCAATTGTCGTTTACACCGTTTGCAAAAGGAATGACAGAATTGCGCTTTTCGGTTGGCACCGCACGACGCTCGCCGACGGCGGGCAAGCCGAGGGCTTCTGCAATTTCTTTTCTAAAATCATCGCTCCATTTTTTTGTGTACTTCAGGTTGGTTTTCTGAAAATCGGACTGCTGCTTGTCGTACAGACTGAGCCCGAGATAGGCGGCTTCGCACATATTTTCCTGCGTGCCATTGAATAACTGCTTTACATTTTCTGTCATTTTGTTCAGATTTTTTTTATTAAAAATTAAAAGTCCCTATTTACTATCCCGCACTTTACATGCGGGAACACAAGCCTTTCCATAATGGCTGGCTGCTTTGCAACTGTTGCTTTGTGTATTTTGCTGATTGCCTATTGCATCATCAGAAACCGTTGTGAGCGCTGGTTTCCCTTCTTTTTCTCTTTCGGAAGACCGTTTGCGGCTTTCGGATATTGATTTGCTCCTTTCGGAAGTCCATCTGCTCTTTTCGGAAATCCGTCGGGAGCTTTCGGAAGTCCGTCTGCTCCTTTCGGAAATGGATTTGCTCCTTTCGGAAGACCATTGGGAGCTTTCGGAAGTTCATCGGGAGCTTTCGGAAGCCCGTTTTCTTCTTTCGGAAGTTCATCGGCTCTTTTCGGAAACCGGTTCGCGCTTTTTAGAAGTTTCTTTTTTTGGATGTTTGAAAACCGTGTTCTGTGATGGAAGATGGATCCTGATTCTTCTACGAGGATACTGGTTTTCGCTTTTTTACTTTTTTGTTTTTGCTTATTGAATCCTATTTATTGCCAGTTGTTCTGTTCTTATTGAATGGTACCGTTGTTATGGCTTTCGCTTGTTGATGATGTAAAATAAAAATACTTTTTTCAATGGTGCACCAAGGACAAATAAAATTCAGGTTTTTTTAATCTGTTTATATTGAGAGTGGAATTGCTGCTTCCTTCTTTTAATGTTTTTTAAAGGTTTTGGATGTTAAAAATAGGTTGGCGGACGAGGTTTTTGATTGAAAACTATAGCAGCGCATAGGTGCCAGATATGCGCAGTGGCAGACGATTTATTGTTTTGAATCAGCTACGGTGAGTAAGGGTTCCTGATGAAAGAAAACAATCCATTTTTGTGTTATCAGGCGGCTGCCTCAGCCTGTATTGAAGAAGTCTATTTATTTGTACATCCTTGCTCCATTGCTGATTGTAACCTTTTCCATCTCTCCCTTATCCTGTTACTACTCAGTGGTTTTTGCAGTGCCAACAACGAGGCATAAGCCTGCCTGGAAGATGATAAGAGCGACGGTGCCATAGAGAAACCAACTGCCCTTTTTAGCGCGGACCGTGCCTGCATCAATTGCCATGGATAAGCCGGTGCCGGTAAGTAATAAACCGCTTACTGCCTGCAGGTTGTTCTTTGTTTTGTTGTTCATGGGATTTTTACTGTGTAAGGTGGTAAAATTGATGCCGGAATTTTTCAGGGTAATGCAGATCGAATTTGTTACTGAGGTGATGGAAGGTGAAGAAGTGCTTTGGAATACCGATTACTGGATTTCCTTAATGGCATTGATACATGTAGCAAAGATGTAGAATGTACCTTTTTCTTCCCCGCTTGCCGTTACCACACCCACCACTTTGCCATTGTAGGTAACCAACGGAGCGCCGCTGAACCCTGACAGGTTCAGCTTTACCGCAGATGCGCATACCAGCGAAGCTTCCTTTTCATCGAAAGCGGTATAAGTGACGGGGTAAACATTCTGGCGGCAATCCACCTCGCTGTAAGGACAGCCGACGATAAACAAGGTTTCGTTTTTCTGTGGCAGGGAGAAGGAAGGCTGCAGGGCAAGAATGCCCCTGGCGGGAACTGCGACAGGTAGCAGGAGAATATCGTGTGCGAGATGGTTATAGTTAAGCGCCGGACTTGACAGAATAACCGTATCGGACGCGGGATGTACCGGCACACGGGGATATAACTTCCAGCTTTCGAAATACCGGTTTAGCTGCGCCGGCTGTATTTGCGGTGTTACACCTCCGTCGCTGCCAATGAGATGGCGGGCAGTGACGGCATAGATACCGTTGCGGTAGTGAATTAAAAAGGCGCTGGCACCGTAGAGAGGCGTGTGGTTTTTGAAACGGGCTTCATTGGTGAGTAATATTTGATGGGTATTGGCTATATCGAACAGGCTCGTGTCGGCAGGTGGATTTTGTTTGGGGGGTTGTGCCGGTGGCTGGCAGCCGGGTGACAGGAAGAGAGCACCTGCCAGTAACAAGGAAAGGAAAGCTTTGGTGGATAGCTGGCTTTGCATGGTGGTTTGTTGAGAGTGACTGGTGTGATGATTTGTGTTGTTGAAAATAAGGGATGATGGTGGGGTTGGCAAATGGTTTTTTCAGGAGAAGGAATGAGGGGGCGTAAAAGTGAGGTGGCTGGCAGCAGTACCTGATAGCTGGAAGCTTTACCAGAAGAACAGCATAGATGCAATGTACGCCGTAGTTGGTGAGAGACCAGCCTTTACAAAAAGACCCTGCCCAAAAGCAGGATCTTTCTCTATAAAATATTCTTTTACCACGGGCACTCCCCATGGGGAAATACCTGCTCGCTGAAGAATTTGCCACTCGGTCCATCATTGCCGATGAGTGCATACTTTACAACCCTTGCGGCGGCATCTTCCACCGTTCCATAGCCCTGGTGGTTGTTGAAATCGGTTTTGGTATAGCCCGGGTCTACCACGTTGACTTTGGCGGACGTATCGCGCAGCTCGTAGGCCAGTACCACAGTGTACATGTTTAAAGCGGCTTTGGAAGGATGATAGGCAGCGCCTTTTACGTTATAATAAGGAGATGCCGGGTCGGTGGCTAAGGTGAGTGAACCCAAACCGGAAGTCACATTCACAATGCGGGGCTCCCCTGACTTTTGCACCATACCGATAAACGCCTGTGTGACCCTGATAACGCCAAAGAGGTTGGTGTCGAACACTTCTTTGATTCCCTCAACCGGATAGGCAAGCGCGGTTTGGGGCATGCCGCCGCTGATGCCGGCATTGTTGATGAGGATGTCTAACACGTCTATCTGTTTGCCCAGTTCGGCATGGGCTGCCTTTACCGATTCTTCACTGGTGACATCTAACTGAAGGGCGGCAACGTTGCGCAAGCCTTCCTTTTGTAATGTCTCTGCGGCTTCCTCGCCCCTGGCTTTATCGCGGCTGCCGATGTATACAAATACTCCCTTTCGTGCCAGTTGCCTGGCGGCTTCGAAGCCAATGCTTTTATTGGCGCCTGTAATCAATGCTGTTTTCATGTTCGATCATTTAAAGTGCAAAGGTTCTGCATCCTGATGTGAAACCGTTTGCCATTTGGCAAAAACTATCAGCGTATGTTTTTCCGGATGCGGCTGAGCGATGATTGCGTGATGCCGAGATAAGAGGCAAGGTAAGAGAGCGGAACGCGGTTGGCGAGGGCTGGGTATTTTTCCATAAACGACAGGTAGCGCGTGGTGGCATCTTCCGATACGAGCGGGCTTCTCCGTTCTACTTTTTGCAGCAGGGCTTTGTTGGTGATCTTGCGCACCATTGCATCCCACCCAACGATGGTGTTGAGCAGTTCTTCCCAGTGTGATTTTGAGAAGACAAGGAGCCTGCAGTCTGTAACTGCCTGCACATAGGCAGAGGAGGGAACGTTGTTGTCGAAGCTTTCGAGGTCGACCACGAGGTTGTTTTCGTCAATGAAATACTTGGTGATTTCTTCGCCCCTGTTGTTGTAATAGCAAACGCGCAGCACGCCTTCGATAATGAAGCCTACCTGCCGGGCTATTTTGCCGGCTTCGGAAAAGTAACCGTCTTTAGTGATGGTTATCTCGACCGCCCTGCTCTCCATGAGACTGATTTGCTGCGGGTTGAGGTTGCCGAACTGCAACACGTAATTGATCCAATCTTTCATGACGGCAAGTTGAGCCCTTATGCGGAAAAAACAATTGTCATTTGGTAAAAAGTGTTGGGGGGGGTGGATGTTTGGAAAGGGTGTGGATTTACTGATTGACAAGGAAAGCATAAAGTCGCCGACTGCAAATTAAATGAGGCGAAGTTGCAAACATTCGCCCAGTCCTCTGTGCGGCATACTTTGCTGAGGTTGATAACATACTGTGAGCTATATAGTTCGATAATTATTTTGCACGTTTATTTTAATCATCTTTTAAACAGATTGTATTCACCTTTTTAGACTTTTCCTTTATTTTCAGCGTGCAAACACAAAACCGGATATGAATAAACTCTTGCTATTGACAATTGCTTTCACCATGGCTATTTTATTTTTCGAATGCGGAAAAGACGAACCCCCGATTGTTGTTTCTCAAAAAATAAGTATTACCGCTATTACGCCGGACAAAGGAGCAGGCGGTACCCGTGTAACCATTAAAGGTGCTAACTTCAGCCCTGATGCCAATAACAATCTTGTATTGTTTCATGCCGATACGGCTGTAGTGAGTGCGGTGTTTACAGACTCCATCGTGGTGACGGCGCCCCTGCACGGCAGCACCGGACCGGTAAGTGTGACCGTAGCGGGCGAAACAGCCATTGGTCCTGTATTTACCTACCTGATTGATACAACGGGTGGCGATACGACTCACCCCGCAGAAGATTCGGTTGATATTTATGCTGCAGGCTACGATAGCCGCCCTGTTTATTGGAAGAACGGAGCAGAATACAATCTTGTGCACCAGGGGAATGCGGGCTATAGCAGTGCTTATGCCATTGCCCTGGTAGATACGGATGTGTATATAGCCGGCACCGATGATACAAAAGGAAAGTATTGGAAAAATACGGCAGAAACTGTGTTAAGCAATCCCGGCTTTCAGGGAGGCGAAGCGAGGTCCATAGCGGTTTCAGGCAATGATATGTACATCGGAGGTGCCGATCACTCGCAACCTGCCTACTGGAAAAATGGAGCTGAAACCATCTTAACTACCAGCGGGGGCGTTGTAAACGGAATAGCCATATATAACGGCGATGTATATGCCGCCGGCAGGCTTGGGGGAAACGCTGTTATATGGAAAAACGGGGTGGTTGACACGCTCAGCACCCTTGATGGCACCAGTATAGAAGCTACCGGTGTTGTCCTGTCAGGCAGTGATGTATATGTATGCGGTGAGGAAGCCGGTGATGCTGTGCTTTGGAAAAATGGCGTAAAAACAGTGCTGGCTCCTGTGGCTTCCAATGGGGTATCTTCAAAGGCTTACGCCATTGCCGTAGCGGGTAATAATATTCTTGTGGTAGGCAACGATGGTGTAAATGCCGCTTACTGGCTGAACGGTATTGAACAAAAGCTGACAGATAAAGGCTATTTAGCTGTCGCTACCGCTATTGCATTCTACAAAGATGATGTATACATAGCGGGTGCTGATGGCTCGCAACTGGATGCGCCGGTGTATTGGAAAAATGGTGTACGTTATCAATTGCCAAGTGGAATTTCATCTACAGCTTATGCTATTACGGTAGTGAAACATCGGTGAGTTGAATGAGGATGAACGGAGAAAGATATTTGCGAAGTAAACCAGTAATTGGAAACTATATCAAAAGTCCAGCGCGGGTTTCATTTACACTGGAAGGAGGGATTTAAGTTACGCTGAGCGGGAGTTTGGAAAAGGAAGTTACAAACTATCAGGTTGAGATAGTGAAATTGCAACATTCGCTGACTTTTTAAATCACATCCTTCATTACGTTGGGCACAGGTCTAACAAATAGAGGCTGAAAACTACATCAGAAGTTTAGTGTAAGTTGCACCTACGCTAAGTAAGGGCAAGATTCACACAGTAAATCACATCACTGACAAACCACATCTGGCAGGGCAAAAGCCCGCCGGGCGCATACCGCTATATGAAGATTACCACAACACGGCTCGAAGCCTTCAGCGATGGCGTTATCGCCATCATCATCACCATTATGATACTCGAGCTTAAGTTGCCCGATCTCAACCGGCACAGTTCCTCGGCGCACCTGCTTGCTTACCTGCGCAGTTTAGCCCCTTACTTCGGTACTTATGTGTTCAGTTATATGATGATCGGTATTTTCTGGACCAATCATCATCACATGTTTCACCTGCTCGAGACCACCGACGAAACCCTGCTCTGGCTCAACTTCATCTTCCTGTTTGCCCTTAGCCTCATTCCCTTCGCAACGGCCATTGTCGGCGCCAGCCCGCTGCTGCCACTTTCCGCTGCCATCTATGGGTTTGTGCTGCTTCTCACCACCCTGTCCTTCCTCTTTATGCGCAATTATACCATACGCCACAAGCTGGTGCATGAGGATAAAGACCGCAGCCTGCGGCTCAAAATTTTCAAACTCTCAGTGCGTGCCCGTACCAAAAGCATCATCGGCTCGGCGGTGTACCTGCTCAGCATAGGGCTGGCGTATATCAATGTATATGTGGCCTATGTTCTCTTCCTCATCCCGCCTGTTATTTTCTTTCTCCCGGAAGGTGTGGATGGAGAAAAGCTGTCAGATATTGTAGCGAAAGAAGGCTAGTTATGCCGAAGTAGAAATAAGGGAAGCTTTGTGTTATATTGTGTGAAGGTTGCTTGATTCTAAAATCCTCTTTGTCATCACTCCTGCACCGGGTTTACATGCTAAGAATTATGTTGATAGTTAGAGAACTAGCCAACAAAACAGTATAAGTGCAAACTACGCTGAGCAAAATGCCTGTAAATGATAATAAAGACTACATCAGAAATCAAAAGCAGGTGCACCCATGCTAATGAAGTTCAGCAAAGTGAGGTGCGCGCTTTACTTAAGCTTTTCGTATATCATCCGCTGATACCCTTCTTTATATCCTGCCAGAGGCAGTTAAAGATTTGCAACCAGCCTGGAAGTATGGAAAATTTTATGATTAGGTGACAAAAATGGTAACCTATGAAAAAGACGGGTATATTTTCGCCATAATAAAAAGCATGATTTCCGCTTCCACCATCCTCCCGTTACGCACACTCACACCAGCCAACGAAGCACGCCTCCGTAAGTTCTACGCCCCATCCGGCGTGGGCTTATTCCTTGCCACCTACCTCCCCCTCACCATCTGCCTCTCAATAGGCGGCGCATTCTTCTCCGCCACCGGCGGCTTGGTAGCAGGGTTGCTCATCTCCGCCATATGGGTAACGTTACGACACCTAAGCTATCGCAGCCGCGTAAAAAAGGGGGTCTATGTGTACGAGTATGGCGCCGAAGGCAACATGCAGTTTAGCAGCATAAGCTCCAACTACGGCTACAAAGTCAACGGCGCGCCGCAACAGGTAATAACCGTCCTGCTCAACGGCAAACCCCTCCAGATAAAAACTTTCAGTCAAACCCTCCTTTCGGTCTACACCCTGCCGCAGCAGGCTGCCTACACCCATCCGGAATACCCCGGTACCGTTGTGCCCTCAGCTCTGTTCAGCCTCACCTGGCCCGAGCCCAGAAAAGGGGTTGCCCGCGTGCTGCGCTGGGGACTCATTTCGCTGCCCTACCTCTTTGTCCTCGGGCTCACCTTTTTCCTCAGCAGCACCCTCGGCAGCAGCAACGAAACCTATGCGCAGCCCGATGCCCTCTTCTACCGCCAGGGCGGCAAACTCGTCATGTCGTCCGTGGTTACCGAGTTCAAAGTGTACGAGCAAAGCAACAGGGGCACCTACGGCAACGATTACACCTATGCCGAAGCTATTAACCTCGCCACCGGCAAAACGGCCTGGAAAACGGAGCTCGATGCGGAAGGCAGCCGTGGCGATGCACGCCTGCTCGGGCAATCCGCAACCTACCTGTTCTTCCTCCGTGGGCTCTTGTACGTGGTCGACAAAACGACTGGCAACATCATCGCCACCAATAAAGACTTTCCCGCCCTCCAGGGCAAAATGTCCACCGAACCCGTTGCCGGCTACGATGGCGAAGCCTCTTATCAGCGGAGCGATAGCCTTAACGCCGTTGTCGTCAGGGGCACCGACGGGCTCTATTACACCATCAACGGCACCACCCTCCGCACCGGCACTACCGAGGTAACCGACGACGAAGCCTTCTTTAAAAATCCCTACCATTGGGGCAACAATTACGACGACCATATTACAGAAGTGTACGACGATGGCACCCGCTGCTATGCCCTGCTCGATGCGCAGGATACCGTATGGCTCGCCCACAATGCCTATGGCGTGCAGGATCGTTCAAAAAACCTCTCCGTCAGGCGCCGGCTCTACCGCTGTTCCTCGCTGTCGCTGAGCGATGCCTAGGCTACCCTTGGCGATAGTGTCTACCTCTTTGGCGGCTTTCTGGTCGATGCAACACAACCCTACCACCAGCCCGACGATACGGTTTCCCAATACGCTTCTTACCAGTCACTGGCAGCGCGCTACAACAGCACCAATTCACCCCTGCAAACGGGCAGCGGTGCCTTCCTGCTCCTGCACAAAACCACCATCGAGCCATCGGCTACACTCGTCATCTCTGCCGTATCAGCGGCGGGCAGCCCGCTCTGGCAGGTCCGCACCGGCTTTGGCTCTATACCGCTCCGCTATCACGATGCGGCAACCAACTCGCTCTACCTCTTCGGCAAGGCGGATGGCACCGAAAGCGACAGGCTCACACAAGGCTTGTGCATTGATCTGGGAACGGGTAAGCTGAGGCGCTTTAGGATAGAGTAAATAATGAGGTGCGCGCCTTGGTTTGTTTGTTTTAATAGCATGCGCTCCGCAACACAGTGTAAAAGGGAAAGAAACCGGAACGCTTCCGGAACCAAAAATTATCTTCGTACAACAAAACTTCATTATGAAAACAAATGTACTCCTCTCTGTCAGTGCCGGTTTGCTCTTCGCGCTATCGCTGTCTGCCCAGCCCGCCATCAGCTGGCAAAAAACCTACGGTGGCAGTGCTGATGAATACAGCGTAAAAACCGTGCAGCTGAAAAACGGCAGCTATGTGTTTGGCGCTTATTCGCGGTCAACGGTGTCCGGCAATGTCACAGCCGTAAACAACGGTGCCTACGATTACTGGGTTATCCTCACCGATTCAGCAGGCAAAGAACTGAAACAGGTAATGCTGGGCGGGAAGCGGGACGACCGCTTAGCCTCCCTGGCTGCTACCGCCGATGGCGGCTTTGTACTGGCGGGTTCTTCCTCTTCACCGGCAAATGGAAACAAGACCACCGACCTGCCCGGCAACGAAAACTGGATTGTGAAGCTTGATGCTGCTGCCAATGTACAATGGCAGCAAAGCATTAGCTACGATTATGGCGAGCTGGAATGCATAGGCACCACCAGAGATGGCGGTTATGTGCTCACCGGCATCTCGAACAACAATTACTGGCTGGCAAAGCTGAACGCCGCCGGTACACTCACCTGGAGCAAAACACTGGGCGGCAGCGGCTACGACAGGGGCTACTGGGTGGAGCAAGCCGCCGATGGCGGGTTTATCCTCAGCGGCTATTCCGATTCTGACAGCTCGGGCGACAAATCGGAAGATGGGCAGGGCAACGGCGATTACTGGATAGTAAAAACCGATTCACTGGGCAATAAACAATGGGATAAGACTATGGGCGGCGCCACCGTAGAGTATTACCGGCAGGAGATACATCCCACCACGGATGGGGGATTCATTTTTGGCGGATCTTCCGACTCACCGGCTTCGCGCGATAAAAAGCAAAGCTCGATGGGGTTCGACTACTGGGTTATTAAATTCAACAGCAAGGGCAAAGTGGTGCTTGATTATACCATCAATGTGTCGGGCGAAGAGTACCTGGGCTCCCTGAAGCAAACGGCAGATGGCGGGTTCATTGTTGCCGGCGGTTCCGATTCGCCCGTTTCAGGCGTCAAAACAGAGGGCAACCGGGGCGCCCAGGATTTTTGGATCATCCGGTTCGACAAATGGGGTAAAAAGCTGTGGGACAAAACCATTGGCGGCACTTCGGGCGCCGATCTTGTACAGGGTGTATTTGAAACGCCACAGGGCGATTATGTGCTGATCGGCGATACCAATTCGGGGCGTAATGGCGACAAAACAGATGGCAGGTATGGCAAGCAGGACATCTGGCTGGTAAAGCTGGGGCACTCATCTGTTGCCAATGGCCGGGAAGAAGCCGGCCCTATAAGCATAACGAACCAGCTGCAAACACCGGCATTTTCTGTATATCCTGTGCCCGTGCATACCGTGTTGCAGGTGAGAACTGCAGGAACGGACGTAGTGCGGCTTACAGATGGGTCGGGCAAGATACTGATGCAGAAAACCATTACCGGCAGTGGTGCATTCGATGTGAGCCGCTTACCCGCGGGTGATTATTACCTGAAGAACATGACAACGGGCGAAGTGAAGAAGGTGGTGAAAATATAGCGGACGTATCGGGTTGGTAATTTTTGGGAGGCCTCGCAGAGATGCGGGGCATCTTTTATGAAGCGTTAGGAAAATCAAAGCTGAAATTTTTGAAGTTGGGAAGGTAGCGAACTATCGAGTGGTGCGTTGGGTGGTTAGGGTTGATTTAGGGAATTTTGGAAGGGATAAGCTTCTAAAGCTTCGAAATGATTCAGCTTTAGAACACTGCTATCTAAACATGATGTCTCTATGCCACATTATAATTTTGAACATCGGGTTAACATACTTTTCTTCCGCCGACAAAACTCTCTTTCCCAGCCTCTTGACGGATGGTGTATGCGGTGGGCATCTCAACAAATACCATCGACACCAGGACGGCATTTGGCCAGGCGGTTGAAAACCCGGCAAAGGGTAAGGAAAATGGAGATGCCGATGCTTCCCTGGCAGTTGCCGGGAGAGGGAGGAAAACCGGGCAAACAAACAGTGGCTAAATGCCACGAAACAACCCTTCCCCGCCTCACCACAGGCAACCAGCAGGTCGAGTGCCCATTTCATAATGTGCACATCTCTTCCCCCTCTGCCTTAAAGGCGGCGCTGTAGCGGGCTTTAATGTAGGAAGAATCGAGAAGCTGCAGGCGCCTTTTTTCTTCCCCGGTCGGGGGATAGAGAAGGCGGTCCAGTTCCGCATTGTGCAGGCGGCGGATGTGGCGGTAGAGGAGGTTAAGGGAATGTTCTTTAATTTCCCTGCCCCAGAGAGCACAGATGAGACCATATAGCGCTAGCTCAGCTGCCTGGTGCAGCAGGAAGAGAGCGGTTGCGAAGCTGCCGTTTTCAAAGCTTCCTTTCGCGGCTTCGAAAAAAGTGTTTGCCTTTTGCTGTGTGATTCTGAACTCTTTTTCACGCGCTTCTGCTTTTTCTTTATCCGCTTCAGGAAAGCGTAATGGTGTTGCATCCGGAGATCGGTACACTTCCTTTCCGGCTGTGCAGGAATTGGTATAGAACGGGCTGCCGGCTGAGATCTGTTCCTGTACCGAAAAAACGGTATAAAGAGAGAAGGAGAAATCGGGCATGGCATAACAGGCGGTGCTCACGATGGCTTCATAGTATTTAAAAGGTTTGGCATCCCTGTCGGGAACGATAATCATCAGGTCAACTACGTCTTCACCATCGCCGCCCAGGCGGAACATGCGCTCGGGGCAGATGGCGGCGATAACCAGTGGCAGGGCGGCTGCCAGCTTTTCATCACCGGTTGCTTTTAGTATTGGTTTCGCTTCTTTTTTATGGTCTTGCAAAATGAGCCACGCGGCTTCCATAAGCTTTTCGGTGTCGTCGTAAAAGCTGAGGTGGTCTGCCGCATAGGCATCCCTGTTGGAGACGGCATCCTGGAGCATGTCCTAAAAACTCTGCCTTGCCTCCGGCAGGTTTTGCCCGCTGAAAAACTCGCGGATGACGCCGATGGGATTCTCCATTCCTTTCCTTTCCAGCCGGAGGGGTTGAAAATGCCATTTGGGATAGATGTCTGTGCTGAGCTGTACTTGACCCATGGGGTGTGTATTTTAGAAGTGTAAAGAGAGGAGGTTTTAAAAGGATAACATAGGCAAAAAGCAACATAACGCAGAAGAGAAAGGGGGATAACGCACAAGCGTGAGCGCGGCGCCTCTCTTGGCTTACAATTGTTTCATAAACGGACCACGATGAGAGAGACGATACATCGGGGGACAACAGTAAATGTTTCGGGAGCTATTTGGCAGTAAGGGTAGGCAACTAGTGAATGGGACAAGCAAGATGGTGAGATATTAATCGAAGGTCAATAAACGGGTCTGAGCTAACGATGATACAGCCAGCGCTATCCGTCAGTTTTTAAATGGCAACAAGTGGCAGGTAACTTGCCTTTTTCTATTGCTATAAAGCCTGTGTAGAGACACAGGCTATTTTCAACCCTAACTCTTTTAAAAACGATTTTAAGTTAGATTGTTTTTTCTGAAATCATTTTTGATTCTTTTCTTTTTTCAATGCTACTTAAACTTCTACAAGGGTTTACTAGGACAGCCGAAAATTCGAAAGAGTCCATAACAGTATTGATCGCCTTCTATGATGACGAATTTTGTAGATGTTGTTCAAGACGGCGGCAATATCTACCATCATAAGCCTCTGTAAAAGATAGCCGAGTTTATACCCCTGCGGAGGTGCCTGGTATATCCACTCCGGAACGCCAAAAAGAAACCCAGCTGGTTCTCCAGCTCACTTCAGTCTGTCTGCAAGAAGCTTAAAAAAAACTGAAATTGCGGCGTCAGTTTTAATTATATTCTAATGGGTTAAACGCTCGTATTACCCCACAGCGGAATAGTTTTGTTGCTACTGTTCCTTCTTACACTAACGAGGTACAGCCATGAAAATAAATAGAATCCAATATGGGAGTCCGCTTCGATGGTACCAATGAAAAATTAAGTCTGATCCTTTTAAGCTCGCCAATCGGGCTCATTGAAATCACATCGTCAGGAGAAGTTATAAACAAGAACCGAAGCGGTAAAGTTCTCCAGTTGCTATTGCAGGAGGCTTACCGATGCGGGGACCAGGTTTATGATATATTGCACCATATAGACCCGTCGCTTGTAGCGCAAATCCAGAACTTTAGCGAACCTACAGGCATCATCTACTCGAAAGACTTTGTTTTTTTCTTACCGCAGGAAGGACAGGAAGAGGAGAAATACTTTAAAATCATTGTGTCAAAGCCAATGGATGAAAGTATTATTATAGCACTGGAAGACAATACTGAAAAACATGTGCAGGAAAAGGCGATGCAGCAATCGGAGCTTGATAAAGCCATTGCACAAGGTAAATATGAACTGGCTTCCGAAGTGCTGCACGATATAGGCAACGCGGTAGTTGGCTTTGGCGCTTACCTGAACCGCGTAAACCGGATGCTGGATAACAACAAACCCGACAACTTACACAATGTATCCACTTTTGTGAAAAACGTGCAACCACAGCTTGCCGGCAGCTTGGGAGCCGACAAGGCGAATGCACTAGCTACACTGCTGGACGGCATTGCCAGAACAGATAAGGAAAGCAAGGAAGAGTTGCGAAGGTCTATAACTGAGCAGTTGCATATTGTGAGCCATATACAGGAAATACTGACGATACAGCGTCAGTACGTGGTGGGGCATGAAGCACACGAACGCAAACCGGTGAACCTGAAACAGGTAATAGATGATTGTATGTCTATGCTGTTTGCTGCGTTTGAGAAAAAGGGTATACAAGTGACTACCTTTATTAACAGCGAAGACATTCCCGTTGTAAAAGGTGATCGCACCAAATTGATGCAGGTGATATTGAACCTGCTGAAAAACAGCGTGGAGGCAATAGATATAGAAATGCCGGTTAAGAAAATAGAGATCCGGCTGGAGCGTGACAAGAACGCCATTGATCTGCAGATAACAGACAGCGGTAAAGGTTTTGATGCCGGCACCGGCTGTCATCTTTTTCAACGTGGCTTTACCACCAAAAGTACCGGGACCGGGCTTGGCTTATACAACTGTAAACAGATAATAGAAGCCCATTCGGGAACGATACAAATAGATAGCCCGGGATGCGGGGAAGGGTCTAGAACGCAGATCCGGTTTCAACCCTAACAAAATTTTCTGCTTTTTTAATCACAACATAACAATAACAGGACAGAATGAAAAATACGAACACAAGAGTGCTGGTAATAGATGACGAGGAATTAGTAAGAGATAACATTGAAGAAATACTGATTCCGCATAAATATACATCCCCGGAAGATGATTCCATGCTGATGGCTTCCAGTATCTTGTTTGATACACCGCAGCAGGTGCTGCTCCCACGAACCAGCAACCTTCCCTTGTTTACGGTAGATAAAGCTACCAATGGTAAAGAAGGCGTGCAGTATGTAAAGGATTCATTGGCTGTGAATATGCCTTATGCCGTTATTTTCCTAGACATGAGAATGCCGGGCTGGGATGGTCTGGAGACGGCGATGCAGATCAGGAAATATGACAGCAAGGCTGAGATCATTTTCATCACCGCGTACAGCGACCGCTCGATTGAGGAAATTATCGACAAAGCAGGGCAGAATGTGGGCTATCACTGTAAGCCTTATGCTTCGGAAGAAATCATTCAGCTGGCTACCAAAGCGACTACGGATTATAGTCGCATGCGCAACCTGGAAAACCTGATCGCCTCTGTGTCGTCGATTGGCTTGCATAATAAATACCATCTTGATTCTTTACTGCAGAACATCCTGTACCAAATAGCTCACAGTGTAGATACCGACATGGCAATACTGGGCAAAATAGACGGCGATTTCAGGTACGAAAAAATTATTTCTATCGGCGCTATTGAAGACAAAGTAAACCTGGAACTGCTTAAGGAGCGAATAGAAAAAGCTCAGCTTTCTTATGAAGAAATCGTACAGTTTGATGATATGGTGCTGGCGCGGATGAGCAATTATTCTGTATTCGCCTTATTGAAAAACGGGGGTAAGCTGAAGACGGAAAAAATGTACCTGCTAAAGCTGTTTATCCAAAATGCCGCGCAGGCAATTGTAAATGCAGAATTGGCAGAAAAGTTACTGCAAAAAGAAAAACTGTCGGCAGTGGGCAAAGCCATTAGTATGGTGATGCACGACCTGCGCTCGCCGATAAGCGGGCTGATGACGATAACAGATATGATGCGGCAAGAGAATGCAGAAAGCGAATGGATAGACATCCTGGACGGTTATGCCAAACAGGCTTCCGAAATATTTGAGGACTTTCTGGCATTTATAAGGGAAGCACCTATGAAGAAAGAGCGGGTGAATATAAGCCGTGCGCTATCTGAGGCTGTGGCACTGGCTTACACGGCTTGTGACGGCAAAGACATCGTAATAATAAAACAATTCCCGGACAACCTGCTGGTCAATGGTGATGAGAGCAAGCTAAAGCGGAGTATAATGAACATAATAAATAACGCGGTGACCGTATTGGAAAACTACCGGGTAAAGAATGGCTCTATACGGGTAGATGCAGAGGAGGATGTGCAGAATAATGCAATAAAAATATCCATCTGCGACAATGGTCCAGGCATACCAGCAGATATTATCAACACTTTATTTGAGCCTTTTGTAACAAAAGAAACAACAAACGGAACCGGATTGGGACTGGCGATTGTAAAGCAGTTCATTACGGCACATGGCGGTACGGTGGAAGCTCACAACGATAAGGGTGCGGTGTTTACCATATCGCTGCCCCTAAACGCAGGCTCATTGTAATGGTTATTACGATGCCATCGTATACGACAAACGACTTGCCACTGAATTCTTGAACCTTGGCTTGAGTTTGCGAATGACGGAATTCGACAAGTTTCCAAATAAGGAAAGTACGGTATAAGCCACAACTTAGCAAAGCAGTCTTTTACACCTGAATATGTTTCAAATCTCCGGTTATCGGTCCCATATTTTAAGCACTTATTAATATGAGCATGCGTTTCCGAAACAAGGAGTTTCTATTTTTGTAAAACGATCCAATCATCATACAATATCCGACAGATGCAAACTGCTATCAAAAGAAATAATGTAAACATTACTGGAAAAGGAGACAAATTTATGATTCTCGCGCACGGCTTTGGCTGTGACCAGAACACCTGGAGAAGTATAACACATGCTTTCGAAGAGGATTATAAAATTGTGCTGTTCGATTATGTGGGCGCCGGCAAATCGGATCCTACGGCGTTTGACCCCGAAAGGTATAGCACTCTTTCTGGTTTTTCGCAGGACATCCTGGAGATCTGCGAGGAACTCAATATCAGGGATGCGTTGTTCATTGGTCATTCTGTAAGCAGTATGATCGGCTTGCTGGCTGCCGTGCAGCAGCCTTCTTATTTCAGCCGCCTTGTGTTTATTGGTCCTTCGCCGCGCTATATCAATGACGATGGTTATACAGGTGGGATGGAAGCGCAGGATTTGCGCGAATTACTGGAAGTGATGGATTACAATTACCTCGGCTGGGCTGCACAACTGGCACCCGTGATTATGGGCAACCCCGATCAGCCACATTTGGGGGAAAGTCTGTCGAACAGTTTTTGCGCTACCAACCCCAGGATGGCAAAGAACTTTGCCAAGGTAACTTTCTGGTCAGACAACCGGAAAGACCTGCCTAAGCTGAGGGTAAAAAGCCTTACCCTGCAGTGCACTGATGATATGCTGGCTCCCTTGGAAGTAGGAAAATACATTGAACAACATACGCCGGGCAATGAATTGGTAGTATTGAAAGCCACCGGGCACTGCACGCACTTAAGCGCCCCCACCGAAGTTATCGATGAAATAAAAAAATACCTGCAACGCCAATCCGGGAAAGTTGTCCGGCGGAAAGAAGAGGTTGCGTAACCCGAACAGGTTTAGGTATTTAGAAGAACACACTTACATGGAACCGACAAACATCGATGTTCACTATTTGTACGAGCATTCGCCGGTGGGTCATATCATATTTAGCCAGAACGGCAGGATTGTGCTTGCGAACCGAACCTTGCGGGAATGGCTGGAAGCGGATGACAACAACTGGCAAACAACAAAAACATTTCCGCAGTTGCTGAGCAAGGCCGGACAGTTGTATTACCACATGGTACTACAGCAATTAATGACCCTGCAAAAAGGTGCACAGGAAATAAGCCTGGACATGGTTACACTAACAGGCAAGCGTTTTCCCTGTTTGTTTAACGCAAAGGTGATTGAAGGGGAAGAGGGCAACGATAACCTGCTGTATCATGGTGCCATTGTAAAAACGGACGACCGGAAAAAGTACGAATCGGAACTGGTAAAAGAGAAAGAACGGGCTGATGAGCTAAAAAAGAAGCTCCAGTTCATAACCAATAATATCCCGGTACTATCATTTACGCTTTCGCCCGCAGGAGAAGTAGAGTATCTCAATGACTCATTTTACAAGTACCTGCAGGTAAAAAGAAATAACTATGTCGCCGGAACCATTTTCAATTATGTGCATAGAGAGGATATAAAAGAAGTAGAAGCCTCGTGGGATCAAGCCCTTACAAGCAAAAGCAAATTTGAAAAAGAACTGCGAATTAAAAACCCGGTAAATGAGTATGAATGGTTTTTAGGACGTGTGGTTCCCTACAGAAACGAGGAAGGGGAAGCTGTCTTGTGGTTCGGCACTTTTGTAAATATACACGAGCATAAAATAAAGCAGGAACAAGCCCTGCAACAGCTACATTATAACCTGCAGGATGCCAATGAAACGATCAACAAGAACGGTGAAAGTTTTAAGCAGATTGCTTTCGAACAATCACACGTGGTAAGGCGACCGCTGGCAAACATTTTAGGTTTCGTACATCTTCTTACCTACTTACCTATGGACGAAGAAGCGAAAGAAGTCATAGGTATGTTACAGGTGAGCGCTGAGCAACTGGATGATGTGATACGAAGCATTGCCAGTAAAACGAATGAAATACGCCAGAAAGATATTAATGCAATTGTCATTTAACCAGTGTATTTACAACCAACCGTCGCTTAGCGTAACTACTCGGTAAAGGGTTCCATCTATACACTTGGAGCCATAACACATGTTTGGAACTTGAGTACCCAAAACTAAATTCAAAGTTCATCAACATCTTTATGTATGCATTTGGTTGGGTCGGTTTCTTTGTGTGCATAATTCTCATATACCGTCCACCGGTTTCCCGAAATGTTGACCGGCACAAGCCTCGGCAACCAACTGCTTTACTGGCCACAATTGTGCGAACCGGATGTTTCAGACAAGCGAACGGTACGGGTAGTGAACCCACTCTTTAGAAGCGTCAGGAGCATACATTACAAATAAAATCTGCAATGGTTTCAGTAGCTGTGATTCTTTGTCACCGGATGCAATAGGGATCTGAAGAAGGCGGCAGGCTATATATTGAGGTTCTGCTACTTCATTTACAGCCAAAGCTTCAGAAAGTAAAAAATAACCTTCCGCTGCTGCTTTCGCTACTGCCTGGCACCGCAATTCCAATTCAGGATAACCAGCCAGCAGATCATCGGCTATATAACCTTCATCACATAGGTAGTTACGTTCTGAATACATAATTTCTATATAGGCTTCCAGGGAGTTTGTAAATGCCTGCCGGTAGTTAAATTCCCGGATGGCACTGGGAAGAAATTCTTCTTCGCGCTGGTTAATATATTTGGTTGATCCGCCCATCTTTTTATTCAGCACATCAATTACAATGGTCAGTATGGCAGCACGTACTTCCCTGTCCCGCTCCGAATTTGTCAACAGCATGCCGATGTTCAGCAGGGCTCCAAAAGTAAAAACACCAATGGAGGGGGTTTTGGCACTAATCGTCTCATTTACAAAAGATTGTGCCATATCTCCGACACCGGAGTCGGAGACATCTGCTCCGGCAGCCGCTGGGGAAGCAGCCCGCAACCGGCTGCCGGTAAATCCTCGTACCGGCGCTCGGTAAACTCTGTAGCATGCACATCAATCAGGCGTTCAACTGTTCGGGTGTCAATTTCAAAAAGGGGGGCAACCTGGTTTTAGGTAAACCGGTAGGTCCCTTCAAAAACAACACCCGGAAACTTCAATTGCTGGTAAAACTCCTGTACGGCTTCATTGTTATACAGTATCTTCTGTCTGTCGGGGGATTCGCCAGGTTTCTTTGCATGGAGTTAATACTTATATGGCTAAGGTAAGATAAAGCGCGAACACACAAAGCTGTTATGTGTGTAGCGTGGTGGAGACATAAAGTGTGTTCTCCGGCTGCGTTCAAAATAGAACTAGGTATCGGGCAGCCTATTATTCAAAAATGTGCATTATCACGATGCGGCAGCCAATACGCTCTATCTGTTTGGCAGGAGGATGGCACCGAAAGCGACAGGCTCACAAAAGGGGCATGCATCAATCTGGCAACGGGCAATGTGAGAAATTTTAGGTTAGAGTAAATAAGTGCCAATGGATTATCTCATTTACTGTCGGTGTGGCGCTAACTTATCCTTACCCGGAAAATACCTGTCTGGTATTGCAATAATGTTTGCATGTCTTAACCGGCGAATTGAATATCTGCCGTTAATCCGGTAAGGGAATCTGATAAGATAGATGAGTAGGCAATCATCAATCGCAATCAGGCACCGGTTAAAAGTAGAGTATAGGTCAGCGCAAGATGCCCTTCGCGATAATGCCTTTATAAAGCATAAGCCAAAAAGAACACACCAAGTATTTATTAGTCAGGTTCCCTGCGGCGACAACCTTTAAAACCCCGGTTCAGAAGGAGGTGAAAATCATGGCGGCTTGATTATTAACCAGAATGGCTAACTTCATCTCCGTTCGACGATTTGAAGCCTCCCTTCGGCGGTTTCATTTACGCGCTGCGTAAATCATTCTCTTCTTTGCAGCAGGAAACCGAAATCTCCTGTTAACATACAATATCATTTTCCGACTACTTCGTCAAGCCAGCGATTATGAAGCTTATTTACACATCTTCTTTTCTTATTTCCGTTGTTTGTTTAGGTTCTTTCCAGCCTGCGGCTGCCCAGTTTACGGGTGGCACTGGCGATGGGCTATCTGCCGGTATCAGTACCGGCGCAGTTGCCCTCGGGCGCAACATCTTTACCGGTGGTAACGATGATGGCACCGGTCTGTTTCTGGCAACAGCAAGCCCGCTTGGGCGCAACATATTTACGGGTGGTAACGATGATGGCAATGCTATCTTTACAGCTGCTGGCAGTCCCTTGGGCAGAAATATCTTCACCGGTGGGAACGATGATGGCAATGCCACCGCTCTCGCTGCCAACAGCCCGCTGGGCAGAAACATCTTTACTGGCGGCAGTGATGACGGATTTACTACCTCCACAGGCAGCAACAGCGCCCTCGGGCGCAACATCTTTACCGGCGGTAACGACGATGGCTGGGCAATGGCGTTCTCGTCACAACTCTTACTGCCTGTAACCTTGCTGAATTTCGGCGGGCAATGGCAGGGCAGCGATGCCGCCCTCAACTGGCAAACGGGCAGCGAAACCAACACATCATATTTTGAATTACAGCGCAGCTTCGACGCCAGCAACTTTACCGATGTGCATCACATAGCCGCCGCCTGGCAAAGCACCACTACCCGCAAGTACCAGTATACCGATAAAGGAATCAAAACAACACTGGCTGCCGGCAACCGCGTGTATTACCGGCTTTGCACCGTAGATAACAACGGCAGCAAAACCTATTCTGCCATTGTAGTGCTTACTACCACGGCAGGCGATAACATTATTTACGCTGTGTTTCCCAACCCGGCGCGCGATGTGGTTACCATCACCTGCAGCACACTGCCTGCCGGTGGCGATGTAGATTTAATCGTAACCGATGCTAATGGCAAAGCGTTGATACGGCAGAAAATGAAGGGCGCCACACAGCAGCTATCCGTAGCCTCCTTCGCCACAGGCACCTACTTCCTCCAGCTGGTCAGCAAAGGCACACCCATCTATCACCAGAAGATCATCGTAATGAAATAACACTGGTTTCCCGGTCAGAAACACAAACTCAAATATTCAAAACACGATGAATACAAGAACATTCATTCTAAATATTACAAACAAAAAGTCATCAACTAACAAACAAACACAAGTCAATAAAACAAAATATCCAGTCATCATGAAACGAATCTTTACAATGCTTCTGCTGGCGATAGCTGCCATTACAGTACGGGCAAACAACGTTCAGATCACCAACGTATCTACCACCGTCACCGGCGGCACCACGGTACTCAACTTCTCCGTGCAGTGGGACAATAGCTGGCGCGGTGGTCCCGGAAATAATTATGATGCCGTTTGGGTTTTTGTTAAGTACAAAGACGACCGCGGCTTTTACTCGCACCTCGACATGACGGGCAAAAACATAACCGCACCGTCCAACCTGGCGGTAGATGTAACCTCCGATGGTAAAGGCTGCTTCGTGTACCGCAGTGCCGATGGGCAGGGCAGCGTAGTTTCCTCACAGGTATCGGTGGGCATCACGCAAAAGCCCGGCGCTTACAATGTCAAGGTATTCGGGCTCGAGATGGTCTACATCCCCGAAGGGTCGTTCTACCTGGGGCACAGCGGTGGCAACTCCGACAATTTTGGCGCAGCCAACAGTGTAGGCACCGTTCCTTACCAAATCACCAGCCAGTACCCGCCCTCTATCGGCAACAGTGCCGGCAACCTCTACGATGCCCGCGTTACCGGCTCGGCATCCATCAACTCCTCGTTTCCCACGGGCTTCAGTGCGTTCTACATCATGAAGTACGAGCTCAGCCAGGCAGGCTACCGCGATTTTCTCAATACACCACCCGGTTACCTCAATAACAGCCTGCCCGAGCGCAGCGATCTTACCAGTTCCAATTATGCGTCGCCGGGTACCAAGCTGTTCCCGTTCTTCTACCGCAATTACCTTACGGTTGCCACCAGCAGCAGCACCAACCCCATTGGCTCAAATGCCAATGCCAACACCACTTATAACGAAGCCGACGACGGCGAATGGATAGCTGCCAACTTCCTGTACTGGAGCGATGCGGCCGCCTTTCTCGATTGGGCTGCCCTGCGTCCCATGACGGAGTTTGAATACGAAAAAGCAGTGAACGGTCCCGACGCGGTGTCTTACCCGCAGTTTGCCTCCGGCACTTACATACAGGTACCCAATATCAGTGGCACCGGCATCCTCAATGCAGGCACAGCCGCCGAAACGGTAACCACCACCAATCAAAACCAGAATTATCTCAACACCAACGAGTTTTGGGGCACGGCTACCAATGGCACCAATGTTGGGCAGCCATTGCGCAGCGGGTTTTCTGCCAATGCCACCTCTACCCGGCTGTCGTCAGCCGGCAGCTACTATGGCGTTATGGACCTCACCGGGAACCTGTGGGAACCCGTGGTAACCGTAGCCAACGCGGCCGGACGCTCGTTTACCGGTCAGCTGGGCGATGGCTCAATCAGCGGTTTAACGGGGCAGGCAAATGAAAGCAGCTGGCCGGGTGTGCAGAACGATCCCAATGCTGCTAATGCAGCCGGGCAGGTACTTAAGCTCAACACAGCCGGCATCAGCAAGCGCGGCGGCTCTTTTGCCGATAACCTGTTCTATGCGGTTACCGATGTCAATTACAACCCTGCGGTGGTCGCACAGGCTTACCCCACTACCCGCGATGCAGCCAAAAGCTATGGCTGTCGCGGGGTAAGGCAGGCGGCGCAATAATCATTACCTTTTTTAGATGTCCTGATATAGCGGGTTGATTGCGCAAGGCAGTCAGCCCGTTCTATTTTTTGAGTTAGAGACTATTTACAATTTTAAGCAGGCGGCACCGTCATGTCGGCGCGGACGGAGATATCTCCCAAAATAAATACAGTATAATTAAGTAGAGATCTCTTTGTTCCTTGATTTGAAGAAACAATATAATTACTAATAACCTGATTGTAAGCAGTCTCTTATTCTTTTACCTCCTTCGTGGGGCTTGGCACCGTGTTTTATTTAGTATCTCAGCCGGTTTCTATGCCAGGCTAAGTTTTCTTTGCCCGGATAATAATGGGCTTCCCGGGGTAACTGTATCGTTTTTCCGGCTAACGACTTTATAGCATAAGCAGTGTCTTGCTCAGAAAAGGCGTCTGAAACAACAACTCTGTAATTATCATCTATAGCTATCAAACCTCTGTCAAAAGCTCTATGCATGTTTGGGCAAAGTGAAAGGCCATTGCTTATAGTATCGTCGTGCGAAAGGGAAAACGGAACAATATGGCAGGCATCTATCATTTGATCCTGATAAGTAGAAATGATGCGCATACCTGTAATGCAACACGTATAGTTATAAATTGACGGGACGAGTTTTTTAAATACTTCCTTTCTGATAAACCGTTCTTCTTCATCTAGCTTCCACGCCTGCAGTTTGTAGCGTGTAGGCGGTTCTGTAAGCATCTGCTCGCTCAAAGTATCAACCGTTCCCTGTGCCGGTATCAGGTCGCTTTCCGAATGCTTATTAAAATACGTAAACAGCAAGCAAGATCGCAGCATATTCCGGCTCTCTTCCTCGCTTAACAGCCTGAACAGTTCTTCATCTAACGAAGCATACGCAACGGCATCCTGCAGGTTAGTAAAGCTTGTAACCGAACGGGAGTAAGTTAAAAGAATCTCCTTGTCCGGATGGGTATGAAGATGCCAGACCTTGCTGGAATGCAGGTGATAAAACGGAAGCGAAAAATTAGCTTTAAAATGGGGGTTCTGCACAAGCGCTTTCCATATATCCTGAAAGGAAATAAGGAGCTGCGGAGTAATGTAAATGCGGTTATCGGTAATTTCTTTTTGCGCAATGCCCTGTATAACGGCAAGAAAAAGAACTGGCTTATGAGGGGCCGGCGCACCGGTAGAACGGTCAACCCGCAGCTTCATAAACACTCTGGCATAATGTGTAATAGGATAAACCGGCATCGCAGTTCAAATATAGGAAAGCCCACTTATTGTCAGGGTTAGCCGTTACTGTATATTTGGCTGTAAATTTATGTCAAGGACTAAGCGCTATGGCGATACACAACCTATGGACAAGAGATGAATTAATATTGGCTTTAAACCTGTACCTCAAGCTTCCATTTGGTAAGCTCGATGCGCGCACGCCCGAAGTAAAACAGTTGGCACAACTAATAGGCAGGAGTGCAAATGCTGCATCTATGCGACTGAACAATTTTGCGCATGTTGACCCTTTTCATCAACAACGCGGCGTTGTCGGTTTAGCGAATGGTAAAAAACAAGTCGAACCGATATGGAATGAGTTTATAAATAATAAAGATGAACTGCTGTTTGAGAGCGAACGAATCTTGGCAAGTAAAGAACATACTTCTGTTGAAGCGAAATATTCAGATGAGTTAAGTGGCACTGAACACTTGAAAGGTGAATACAAATTGCGTGAAGTGAAGACACGCGTGAATCAGAATGTGTTTCGTCAAATGGTATTGGCAAACTATTCTGGCAAGTGCGCAATAACGGGTATTGATATTCCGCAGTTGTTGGTGGCGAGTCATATTTTGCCGTGGGCTTTACATGAGGAAGAAAGGTTAAATCCTGAGAATGGGATTTGTTTATCGCCTTTGTATGATAAAGCTTTTGACAAAGGGCTGATTGGGATTGATAAGGATTATTCTATTGTATTATCGCCTTTATTAAAGAAGGTAGTTGAGGCTGATTATTATGCAGGGTATTTTGGGAATATAGAGGGAAGGAAAATTTTATTACCGAGGAAGTATTTGCCGAGGATGGAGTTTTTGAGGGTGCATTTGAAGGGAATGGCTATTTGATATTTAGTTATATTAGCTTGGTTGTTTATAAGCTAATATTGAAGTGAAATCTAATTGATGCTCTTACCCTTTTCTAAAATTAGTTTATTTATTTCCTTTTTCATTTCCTCAATTGAATCACTTGTTTGTATTATAATGTCAGCCATTCGGGCTAACCTTTCTTTGACATCTTCTTCTGTTGGATGATTATCTATTTCTTTAAGGGTATTGGTAATTTGTCTTTTTATGCGGTTGAATGTACTAGTTTCAATGTATAATAAATATGCTGGCAACGGTTCAACAAGCTTTTTAATAATTTGAAAGACTTCGACATGCCTTATTCCGTCAATGACCAAACAAGATTTGAAATCCCATTGTATCGATGCTAAAACATCTTTGCAAAATTGAATAACATCTTTTTCGATCAATGATTGCCCTAATTCTTGTAATGTATGTCGATTATCTGGCAAGCCCTTAAGCTGTGCATAATTTCTGACGTAATCTCCAAAACTAACTTTATCAAAATTATATGTATCGGATATGTAGTTAGCAACGGTAGTTTTTCCACTTCCGATCTTTCCAGAAATACATAAAACAAAGTTCATTACTTCAATTTAAGTTCTAATTGGCTATCCTTTGTTAATATAACCCAGCCTCTCCTGTCTTTTTTTTCGAAAGTAATCGGGGCAATAGGCATCACATTTTCGAGTCGAATTAAAGTTGCATACGATGCGGAAGCACGAGTAGTCCAGAATGTAGGATCTTGAGCGCACAAGCCTTTGGTAAATTTACCTTTGATTTCTTTCCACGATTCTGGTTGAAGTCGATAAGACCATATAATACCTGCTCGAGCAATTGAGACAATTGGACCACCTGATTTTTTCAATAAGATAATATCGCCTTTTTTTACTTTTTCAAATGGGGCACATTTATTAATTGAAAATCTAGATTCTATACTTTTTTTACCTTCAAGTATCCACTTTAAAAATGGTTCAACAAAAACAGCCAAATGAATCGTTGTATTGTTATCAATAAGCTCTTTTATTTGTTGATTCCAATAAATATCATGTTTAGTTTTTAAATGTAGTTCTGTTATTAAATTGGTTATTTTGGTTTGATTCTTATCAATGTAATCCTGCTTCACTTAATAAATCTTGTAATTTTTTTGTTTCGAATCTGTCTAACTTCATTGACTGGACTGTATCAGTTATAAAATCATCGGTTATACTCTTAGTATTCGTTAAATTAAATAGATAGCGCAGAACTTCGAGTTTACTAACAGAGAATGCATAATTCTCCGATGTCCAAAAACTAATTTTTTGTCTAAAAGGTGATCTTCTTGATACGCTTCCTAATAGTTTACTAGGAGCAGAGTATTCGTAATCAAATTTAGACGCAGCATCGTTATCTCTTAGAAGCTTTATCTTTTTTCCTGAAATAATATACTCAACCCATACTGGTTCATCTTTTGGTAATTCAACTAAATCAAGATTTGTTCGAATAATTACTTTTTTATACACTACTAAATCTCCTTTCCTCCAATTCGAGCATTCTATATATTGACTATCAAGAGATAATTTTTCAAAAAAAGGTGATTCATAAGTCAAGTATGATTCTTTAATCGTGACTTCTTCAAATCCGCAAGTGATACAGAAATCTTTTATTAATTGTCTGTCTTGATCAGCATTCGGTCTTGTCAACTTAGGGAGTAGACTTAAATATAATAATCCGCCACTCTTTAATATTTCTGCTGATCTTAAAATGAATGCTTTATAAAAGTCATTATACCAAGGGGGATCTGCTACAACAATATCAAAGTGATTTTGAATTTTAATGGAATTAAATAGATCGTGTAATATCAGGCCTTCTTTGTATCCCATATTTTCTAAATCCTCAATAAGGGATTTACTATTATTGTATAGATAGACATCAATATCTCTATAAAAGCTCTGAATTATTGGAAACAAAGTAACTACACCAAGCAATCCTAATTTAAGTCTATTATTACTAGATACCTTATTTTTTACAACATCTTTAATGAGCAAATCAATTGTTTCATTTGTGAATCTCCAATCATAATCTGCTGGATGTGGCTTTGACAATTTGCTTATTATCTCGTTTATGTATTTGTATTTATCTGAATTTAAACTTTGATATTTTTTAATTTCAACAGAAATACTATTCACATAAAAAATTCCTTCCTGTTCTTGTACGATTCTTTCGCTAATTAATTGTTGTAAAGCATCATAAACATCGCTTGGATAGGCACCTTTACAATGCTTAATTATATTACATAAATCAGTAGACGCCTCACTTAAATATTGGATAATAACATCCCTTATTTGCCTATTATAACTTGTGTCCATTCAATTTATTGAGTGTTCATAAATCCTTTTACTTCTATCCTCTTTAGAAAATCTATTTACTAATTCAGTATTCCATATTGATACTGCTTCTTCTTGAATTGACAGTGATTTATAATGAAGTTCTGACATTCTATGTTTAGTAGGAGTATACTCTATAATTTTTAAGGGGGCTATGCGAAGGGGAAAGAAAGGGTGAATTTCAGTTTGAATTTTATCAATGAAGCTTATTATTTTCTTGTCTAATTCAGTATCATCATCAGCCGTTAATGTTACGTAACCATACATATCAAATCCTGTTTCTACTAGCCGCTTCATGATCTTAAACTGCCCTTCCCATAGATCTGGTGAAGCAGTTGTATTAAATGAAAAAGAAGCAGGATCGAAGCCTTTAAAACATCCTACTCTACCGTAATTTTTATATGACGCCAATCTTTTTATTTCCTCTTTCGACAGGTAATTCCAAAGATTATTGTTACTCAAATTATCATCCGACCATAGGTAGATACTTTTATCTAGGCCTCTTTTATGTAAGCTATCTGCCATCCATAAACTCCATTCTGGAACTAAATCTGGTTGACCGCCAGATAGGTCAATTATTGGTGGTGGATTCGAGTTTTCTAAATACAAATCAAGCAATTCATCTGTGCTTTTAAATTCAGAATGTTTAGGATTTGCCGATAGTAAATCATAATCAACAAAACAATACCAGCAACGCCAACTGCAAAAAGCGTTTTGAAAGACTTGTACTTGTATTATATCTTTAGGTTCTAGCTTTAAAAAATGTAAGGCAGGGTCAATAGGCAAAGGATTAGAGGGAAATACATTATCTATATCTCTTTTAAAATGATGAATCCTTCCAAAGCCTTGACAATTTGGAGGCAGCGTTAAATCATGTTCTTGATCTGTATGAGCAAATCTTGTTATTAGAATTTTCTTTTCATTTAAGTCAATGCCTTTATGTCGAAAATGATTCGATAATTTTTCTGTATCTATATAACTGCTCATCTATTTTTTTGATTTTAAATAGCTATTAATGAGATCTAAGAATGGCTGGATGGCACTTACTACAGCTGCTACAAAAAGTATTATTGCTATTATATAACTCAACGTTTTAAAGAAATTACTTTTGAAGAAATCCCACAACAATTTTCCAAAATCATCTTTTTTTACAAACGAATTTAATAAGGCTAAATCATAAAGAGCATTAGCTAAAGCTTCATCAACGGATTTTCTTGCTTTTTCTATAGAAGCCGCACGACTAACAGGAGGATGTTTCAAACTTACATCGATAGGCTGCTCTAATTTTTGAAACACAATTGTATATATAGGATTTCCAAGAGTAAGCGTATACGATATAGCTCTTAAATTTATAAGTCGAATAATAATTGGACCCTCATAGCCAGGGTCTACATGACCAGTATTCAAAGCAAGAATTCCGTCTCTTGCCAATTGATTTCTTGAGTAAACAGTGGCAGACAAATCTAAGGGCATTTTAATTTCTTCCTTTGTTACAACGAACATCATTTGTCCGGGATGCAAGGTTGTTTGTGCCTGTCTACTTTGCGGTAACGCAGGATCATAATGAAGTGTAATAGAGTTTTTAGTTTCACTATCTTTCCATATAACTGTTCCTGCACATAGATCATAACTAGCACCTTCGACAACTACATTGCCATTTGTGTCTTTATTTGGATCCTTGATAAGATCATCATTAAGAATTCTTCTAACAATTTCAGGTTTTATTAAAACTCCCACAATATTAAATTTATTGAAAAAGGAAAGCTTGATATGCGTCAGGTAAATTAGGTAATTTATAGTTTATATAGTTCATAATTAATCCCTTTATATAATTGAGATCATTTAAATCGAGCTCTTTATCATATGGTATGTTATGCCAAATTTTAATACATTTTCTACAGCAAGTTCCAGTGGCATGTTGTGCAAAAAAAATAATATTATGCTCATCCAATGGCGTTTGTGTTCCATCTCTAAACAAGTCCTTTCCGCATTTTTTGACAACTTTTATTAATCTAGTTTCAACATCTTTTTCAAGTTGCCTTCGACCACGAACTATTAATTCCCTTTCTAGTCCTTTGTCAATTTCTAAATTCCAAAAAACATTGCATATATATTCCTTTTTGAGTCCTTGAATAGTTAAAGAGACATCAGTTAAATCTCTTTTTCTAAATTCCTCCCAATTCACAGAATCATCTCCACATTCCCGACATGGAATACCTTCATAGTCAGCATCTTTTTTCTTTCTTTTTGCTCTATAAACGTGAAGGCCTTCTTCACATTTTGAATCTCCACACTTAACAGCCGGCAAAGGCTTTTTTGCTTCACGTTGTCTAGCCATAAAATTAATTTTACATGATTGCTCTAATAAATAAGTCTCTATCGAACTCGTTCAAGGAATCTAAATCACAATTACTGAGTATTAATTCTTTGCATGAGTTCCAAGGCGAAAACCCCAAGGATTGAAGATTATTAGCAGATCCCCACCAATTCCGGTTTTGCTCTTTCATTAACCTAAAAGCTATGTAGTTTGCTAAACCTCCCACACTCATGTTGTGTTTTTTTGCTAATTTCTCAACAGAGCTTTTTAAATAAACTAAATTTCCTCTTGCTTGTTCGATACATTCCTCTGCAACGCTATCTACGGTTTCCCCCAGGAACACTTCCCCCGCAAAATAATTTGCATCTACTTCATCATCATTTTCTAAATCCTCTTTAGATACTTCTTCATTTTCGATAATATCTAATGTTTTCTGTTCCGGATGTTGCCCAGCGTGACACAGTTCATGCAAAAGATCATTAATCCATCTTGCCTCTGACATGATGGTTTGTTTTAATATTATTACATTAAAGCCCTCTATTCGCCAGCATGCACCGTGAAAAGCTCCAGGGTCATTAAGAGCAATAACAGGTATTCCTAAACTCCAGGTATAAGCTAGAACAGCGTCAAAATTTATACTTCCATACCGTTCTATGATTACTCTTCTTATTTCAAAAGGGTCTTCGGGAATTTCTAATTGTGATTTGATTTTAGAAGCTTCATAAATAGATAATGCAAGAAGATGAGCATACACAGTGTAGGCGCTAACTTTTTCCTTATTAGCGTTAATGGCTTTTTTATAGCGAACTGCATTAATATTCCCAGTGTTTAGTGATAATGATGAGCTTGGACTAAATAACTGTTCTATACTTATTTGAAAGATTTTTGAGACAATTGACGCTATTGTTGAAATTGCATTTTTGGCTTCAGATTCCGCTAACTGATTAATGATTTGTAGCTTATACGCTAACGAAGAAGGAACTAATTTGTCTATCACAAATTTTTTGGCAATTCCAATTTTTGCTAGATTCTTAAAAAGGATAGATTCATTATAAGCGGAGTTTGATAAAAAAATATCTTCCCTTATACTTACACCTAATGCTGCTATAATGTCCTTTAATTTATCAAAGCTCGCAGTTGCATAATTGGTTGCCTCATACCGTTGAATTTGTTGTTCCTTCAATCCTAATTTATCTGCTAAATCTTTGTGACTTAATCCCTTTGCTATTCGTGCACGTATCAAGCCTTGAGGTAATAGATCGAACGATTCAATTTCTAATTGGCTATATCTTCCTTCTTTTAAATATTCATACTCTTCAATTTCTTTATACAATTCATCATATTGACTCTTTATTGCTTCCTTTTGTGCCTGAATCAATAGGGGGTGAACATTTGAATTATACTGCTCTTCGGTAGCATTTATCGCACTCGCTAAAACCTGTAATTGCGCCCTTGAAATTTTATATTGCTTTTCGTTCTTAATCATCTTTAAATATTTATTGCTACTATGCCTTTAGTATCGCCCGAAAATTTATCAACCTGAAAAAATTTCAAAAATTCCAATCCTGAACCACCTTCAGTTATCTGTGCTGGAAAAATGTCACCCAAATAATTTATTTTTAACCGTCTTCTTCCAGCTGGTGTAAAATCTAAAAAATCAGTTCTAAGGTGTGATGGATTCACACCTAATGTCTCCCAGCAAGCATCATAATCATTTGGTAAATCCACTTCTGTTGTATAGCTGCCATCTACATAGACAGTTTGACAATGTGCTTTTTTCAATTCATTGATAGCTCTATCTAATCCAAGAAATAAATACATCCTGTGAGAATTATATGTGAACCTCTTAATAAATTCAGCTTTGTCTGAGTAGTGAATTCCTGGCGGCAACAAGCCATTTGCACTAAAATTTGGTATCAATCTTCAATATTTTCAACACAATATTAATGTTGTGTTAGTTATTAAACAAATTTATTTCTGTTTTGTGAATAGCCATTGATTATCAATGGCTATGCCTCCTTAGCAAGTAGAAGTTTAAGTCATATGATTTAATTTAATTTTCAATTTATTTAAATATTCGCTTTTGCCTACTTGGCTTTTGAGATGTTTGTAATACGCATTTTAGAGATGGGATAAACATGATTTTTAATCATTTTTATCCCACACAAAAAAGCCCCGCATCAACATGCAGGGCTTTTATACAACTAAAAACTAAAAAACTCTTAACTCACTTTCTGGCTCTGCAACGGCTCTACGCCCATCACTGCCTTCTTCAAAATCAAATCCACGCGGTGCATCACGCCTGTATCCGCCACCAGTTCACCCGCCACTTCCTCATGTCCCGGCGAGGTCAGTATATAACTATATTTCTCACCCTTCTTCAGTTCCGGCAGGCGCACCAGTATCACACCCGTTTCCTCTTCCTCAATCGAAGCCTCCAGTCCCGATGGCAAAAAGCTCACACTCGCCGTTTGAACCGGCAACAATGTCCCTTCCGTCTTCAGGTTAAACCGGAAGCCTCACGCTTGTGCTTTTATCTTCCAGCGGTCACTTCGCAGATCATACAAATAAAAATGCCTTGTCATAAAACAACAAGGCATTCCCAATAGGTTCAAATTAAATAATCACTTCTTTCCCATCATCTCCATAAACTGCCTCACCTGCTCCTTTAAAAAATCATTCTCTTTCTGTAAAGCTTCGATTGCTATTTTATATCCATCAATTTCCTGATCGCTTTTTCGATTATCATTGATAGTTTGATTGTAACCAATGCCAACCTCTGATGAATTATTTGTAATCTGCTGTATATTGAAATGTTCAGGAATATTAAGAATGTCTTGAACTGCAACCTCTAGCACTTTCGCTACCTGTTCCAGTCTGTCAAAGCTCGGGCTGCTGTCGCCTCTTTCCAGATTGCCATAAGCGGTTACGCTCATGCCCAACTGGTCAGCTACATACTCCTGCTTGTAACCTTTCAGCTCTCTTACTTTCCTGATCTTATCACCGATATGCATCGTCATGGTTTGGTTCCAAAGTTTATATAAAGTGGTACAATAAAAAAGAGGTCTCCCAAAAATTAGAAACGGTCTAATCTTTTGCTACGCCTTCCCAAAAATACGGATACAATCTCAATTTTCACTTGAGGCGGTGTAAAGTGGGAAACGAGGCGGCTTCCTCACCAGTAACGAAATTGCAACCGGGTACAAAACAGCCCTTCGCGTTGTTGCCGGCAGCGCAAGCCAACGCGGCGGGGGAACGATAAGAAGCACCAGCACACAAACTCTTTATACACATGAGCAAGCTACTACAGGCAACCGAAGAAACCCTGTTCTACTACGGGCGTTATACCGAAGGCGACACCACCGCCCTCGGCTGGATTTACGAGCAGGTGCATCGCCCGCTCACCCGCCTCGGCAGCCGCTGGCTGGAAGACGCTTTTGCGGTGCAGACCTGTGTGCAGGAAACCGTTTTGAAAGGCTGGCAGTTTCGGCACCGCATGTGCGGTCCTGCCCATCTGTACCGCTTTATGCGCCTCAGCCTGCGCTGGCTCTGCCTCGGTTACCTGCGCCAGCCTTCATATAAATTTCACCGCGGGTTGCTGCCCTTAGCGGTGCCGGGTTGGGTAGCCAGCCCGGCAGAAGAGGAAAGCACCCACCACTTTGACGAAGAACGGTGCCGCCTTGTCGAAAGCGCCCTGCCTTACCTCGCTGGCAACAGTAGCACCATCCTTACCTTGTATTTTAAACACGGCATCTCCTATAAAGCCATTGCGGGGCGCTGGGGCAGCCCGCACCAGCGGGTACATACCGAAGCCCAGAAAGGCGTTGCGCAACTCAAAAGCATCCTCCTTGCCCACAAAAAAGGGACAACTTCTGCAAAAGAAGTGGCAGTCGTTCCCGTCAGCACCGGTGGTATGGACAAGCAAACGGAGCTGGTGTTCCGCTACCGCTACGAGATGAAGATGAGCTTTGCGCAGATTGCCCTTAAAATGAACCTCTCACAACCGTATGTTCAGCAGCAATACATAAGCGCACACCGCTACCTGCGCACCCTACAGAGAAAGTGAAAAGTGCAGGTAAAAGAACTGGGTGTAGAAGAGTATGAACCGGCAGCAGCAAAATTGATAAGATTCTGGCTATGGATAAAAGAAGCCGGAAGTTGTACTTAGACCTTACAGGTTGAATAACGATAGAAAAGCACTTTTTGATGATCAGGCAGGAGTAATCACATACTATTCCAATCATCAGGGCTCAAAAGTTCTTCACCGCAGTACTACAAAGGTCTAATCAGGGAACCGTGAACGGATGTGCCGCTTTCATCCGTTCTTGACTTTTTGGTTACTTTTTGTGTCAAGACAAAAAGTAAGAGAATAGATTATAAATGAGTAATCAATTTAAAAAGAGCTATGAAACCAAACGACACGTTAATCCTCACCCGCCGCATCCAGCTCCTCATCAACAGTAAAGACAAAACCGAGATCGGCACCATCTACCAACAACTCTATAACTGGCAGCGCGCCTGCCGGAAAGCCGCCAACACCATTACTACGCATCTCTTTGTGCAGGAGAGGCTAAGCGAAATGATCTACCTGTCCGACGGCACGAGGGCTAAACTTGCCGACTGGCACAAGGATACCGATGGCATCCTGGCTACCTCGCCTATGAACACTACCTACCAGCTATTGTCGAAGGAGTGGAAAGGCGAAGTGCCTATGCACATCATGAGCAGCCTCAATATGTGGGTCACCAAACAGTACCGCGCGGGGCGCGAAGCCTGTCTCCGCGGTGAGCAGTCGTTGCGCTCTTATGGCAAGGCCCTGGCGGTGCCATTCCTCGGCACCGACATCAAAAAGCTTCAGCCTTCCGGGGATGGTAAAAACTATACGTTTCAGCTGTTCGGGCTTCCCTTCCGCACCTTCTTCGGCAGGGATAACGGTGACAAAAAAGGGGTGGTAGAAAAAGCGGTCCGGGGCGACATCAAATGGTGCACCAGCCACCTGCAGCTCAAAGGCAATAAGATCTTTATGCTCGCCGCTTTCGAATTCCCGGTTGAAATAGCACCCTGTCTCGATGAAAGCATCATAGCCGAAGCGTCCTTATCGGTAGAGTGCCCCGTTGGCGTCACCATCGGCACGCACCACTATACCATCGGCAACCGCGAAGAGTTCCTGTACGGACGCCTGGCAATCCAGAAAGCGCGTCAGCGGGTGCAGGCAGCAGTTGCCTGTCACCACGGCGGGCACGGGCGTAAACGCAAACTGGCAGCGCTGGATCGGTTTGAAGAAGCGGAAAAGAACTATGTGGAAACGAGGCTGCATACCTATAGCCGCCGGTTGATAGACCTGTGCATCCGGCACCGTGCCGGCTCCCTCATCTTCACAGAGCAGTCGGAAAAGGAAGAGACGGCGAAGGAAGATGTTTTCCTGCTCCGCAACTGGAGCTATTATGGTCTTAAACAAAAGATTGCCTACAAAGCCCGTAAAGCCGGCATTTTTATCGTGGAGGAGTAAAGGCTGAATAATAAGGAAAGAAGACAGATGCAGCATGTAAAATGTCCGGCTCAGTCTGCTTCCGCAGGATCTGCATCGTACACCGTACATCTGACATCGTACATAACATAACGGGTTGCCTGTACAACCTGGAGGTGAGGCAGGCAGGCGCTCACCAAATAGCAATGGGTTGCCAGGGCTATATACAGCAATGCTCACGCCTTATAACGAAAAGAGAAATGTATTTATCAGAGGCTGCCTGTATAGCCGGGGGATGAGGCTCCGCAGCACTCATCAAACAGCCGGTAGCATACGGGCTGTATACAGTGATTCTGGAGTCTCATTATACCGGAAGCTGATTGGAGGAATACAATCTTCACAAAATTCTGCAGGCTGCCTGTACAGCCATAGGGCGAGGCAAAAGCACTCGCTGAATAACCTGCGTTGTCGAAGGTTATATACAGTAGCCTTCTTACGCTTTTTCTTTAGTGGGCGGTGTCCCCACCGACCA
>JAOYNU010109107.1:0-35995 GCA_026745395.1 Tympanopsis confertula | reverse complement strand
ACATCGAACGCGGATTGTATTATGATAAACGCAGCCCTGGCGTCCTCCTCGTTTCCCCGGTTTCTGTCTGGGTGGTGTTTGAAGGCTGTGAATGGATGGAATGGTCAGTACCGCTGATAGGGATAGGTGGGATAGGACAGGAGAGGGAGGAGTGCATGGAGAGCGGTACGCACCTGCTTTGCGATAGTTTTGTTTGATGCTCACGTCGTCCGAGGGATAGACAAGTCCAAGGTCCGCATAGTAGTTGCGGCCTTGTTCAAACCTCATCATGGATTCCCACGCACCTCTGTCAAGGTTGATGATGATGGGTGCCGGGAGCACGTGCACGTGGTTCTGGACAGCGGTCAGGGCCGGGAACCCTTCATCCTCCCAGGAGAACAAGTCCAACCGAGGCGTGTCGAGGCGTATGTATACCAGTTTCTGCCAAGGGAAGGGAAGGAAGGGAGCGAGCGAGCGAGAGAGAGAGGGAGCGAAATAGCGATACGCGCCAGTCGTTGCGTGTGCTGCCTGTGCCGTTCGAGAGGGCCGACGACGACGACGACGGGTTTGGTGCGTACTGTGCAGAAGGCTGATGATGATTCGCCGTTGGAACAAAAGAAAGTAAAGTGTGTCTCGTGGCTGGGTTGGAAGCTGGGCCGGTGTGCGTTGTGCACAAATCCACTCACTCACTCCTGCGGGAGATTTCGGAAGTTGGTCGGTCGCGTGTGGGGAAGCACACAGTGACCACGGGCCAGAAATGTCCAGTCACGAATCAACCAGTCACTGCTAAATAGGAGCGACGAGACAGCCGTATTCAGACCCGTCGTGCAAACAAGCCACCGTGTTACCGTTGTTCGTTGTGATTGTGTGTTGTTCTCGGTCGAACCCGACTTGGCGGCACGCGTAGGGCCCCCCAAAAAAAAGGGAAAAAAAGTAAAAAAGTTGGGGGGGTGAAAGATAAAGAATAAAGAAAATGGGCTTCAGCGTCTGGATATCATATCATGAACGCTGGCCAAGACGCAGATAACTTCCTCTGGCTGGCTGGTTGCTTGTTTGGTTTGAGTTGAGGAGGTTTCTTTGCGAACGGCCAGGTAAATATTTGGGGCACAACAAGCCAGCCAAAGTCTCTCAAGATGACGTCAAGAACCCTAGGCGCAGCGATTTCTTTTTCTTTTTTTCTTTTTTGAGGTGCTTGCTGTTCTTTTTCTCTTGTTTTTTATCTTGTCTTTTTTTCAAGTAAATATCATGTGTGAGTGAAGAAGTTGGACAACTGATCGCCAAAATTCAAGGGTAGGGGGGTCCACTCACTCACGATTTTCGGCAGGCCAGACCAGGGAGCGCCCTTTCCCCAGGCCGCCAGGCCGCCTTATCGGTGATGGGATGGTGTACATCTACATATCTGCCTAATATTCCGATCCGAATAACACACTGACGTAATCACCCAGTAACAAGCTTTTGACTTGGCTGATCAAGGCCTTTTCTTTTTTCAGCCCCAGTCGTGTATACATATACATATCACTATCAGCGGTGCAAACAGAGTTTGATCATTTGCCAATATCGCCAGAGTTGGATATTTACACGCCCTGCCCCAAGTCATGTTGTTGGTTCGGTTCGTTCAGCTTACAACGTGCCGTGCACTCAGCTCGGATACGCTGCCTTCTCCATCATAATCTTGGCCTCGAGCTTCCTCCTCGCCGCGAGAATCATATCATCCCTTCTCTTCTTCAAAAGGGCCTGCCTCTCGTCCCGGTTCGAGCTCCATCCCTTGCCCTTGCTGCTGCCGCTGCTGCTGCTGCTGCTGCCGCCATCAGCCTCCCCATCAGCAGCAGGTTCCGCCCAGATCTTGTTCTGGAGGTTGTAACGCGTGATCAGGTCGGGCTGCGTGGGCTTCTTCTCCGGCTGCTTGGCTGCTGCGGCCTGCTGCGACTGTGTCGATGCCGGAGGGGCCGGCGGAGGAGGAGGCTGGAAACTTGTAGGGGGCTGTACACACTCGTTAGGGGGTCCAAAGCTTTGTCAAGGAAACCAACTCACCGTCTCCAGCCGCCCTACGAGGATCGTCTCCGTCGTCGCCTGCACATTGCACCCGTTTCGCTGCAGGTCCCACAGCACCGCTCGCCTGTCGACTTGCGGGAACATCTGCTGGACCCTCTCTGCTGCAGCCTCTCTCGACCGGAGGGTTGTGGCTTGTCGCGCGGCCCGCGCGGCTTCACCAGAGCCCGATGCTGTGGCCGGAGACGACCAGAACCACCGGATGAAAATGGTCGCGGCGGCGACGACGACGATCAGGGCAGGTAGCGATATTTGGTCGTTCGCCATCCTGCCTGCCTGGTGTTGCGATTCAGCAATGTCTCTAGCAATGTCTCTCTTATGCCCAAGGAGGCGTTGGTGCAAAGCTGACGAGCTGGCGCTGTCGGGATGGATGGATAAGCTCGTAGATTGATTGCCCTGGAGAAGCCAAGCTGATCCACTCGCTCATTATACAAGTCTGGCCAAGGGAGTAGACCGAATAGGGGGACCGGCGATAGAAGAAGCCGTGCGTATTGCGTATCGTATTTGGAACCCCCCTAGTTGCTCATTTATTCCTCTTCACAGAGTTGCATTACGTAATCAACTATCTCCCACATCACGTGCACCAAGATCATGATCTCAAAATGAACAACATTTGGCTTTGGCTTGAGACCGCCGCGCGCCTTGGAGTGTATTTCCCTCGACCCAGACCCAGACAGAGCATGCGTGCATGGGTGGCTCTCTCTCATAGCCCCATGTGTCTGTCCCTAGAACTAAAGTCACAAACCGGCGGATGGTGCTATGACTGACTGCCTTCTCACCTCCGCATTCAAAAGAAACATGCACACTTCAGGTAATGATGAGAGTCTCTGGTCAGTTGGACCGTTGCATAGATGTGTCCAGATCAGCATAGTGCAAGGTAAGCTCCTTCTGTGATGCGGTTGTCAATAAAAGCACACACAGCATGTGGGGGGGGAAGAGGCAATCTGCTTACCGGCTCCTTTCTCCACGATTTGGTATCCCACACAACGTAGATGCCCCGCTCGTATTGGTTTCCTAAAGACTGTGGTGTTGAGTGGTCGTCCCGCGTGAGCCATATGTGAAGCTTCTTATTCCATCTCCAGTTCCGAGAATGGCTGTTGTCGGGTTGGGGCGCCCGTGTTAGCAGGACACGGGTGCATGGGTGACACGGCCGACTCGACTCACAGTTCACTTGCGGCCATGTGTTGCCTCACATCCCGTGTGCAGCTATAGAAAATGAAGAAAAGCGTCTCCTCATTAAAGTTCTGTATCTTGGTCTCGATGGGAGCGACATTGTTGACCTTGTAGCATTCCGGCAACCGGAATTTGCCCAACACGGGCCGCGGGGGCTCGTCATCAAAAACGGACCAGTCCTGCGTGGAGATCAGACTGAGAAAGGGGTAGAAAGGGGGGAGGAGGGGGGGAGGGAAAGGTATCAGCACGTCATTTCTACTTGCGGCCATGCTTGAGAAGCACACATACTCTGGAGAAGTCAGGTCCAGCCCCAGTGTATTGGGGTCAATACCCGTCACCATGGCATTGTAATCAGGATAGTTGTGCATCAGTGTCCTAAGACCTTTCAACCCCCACTTGTCCGCATCTGACATGCCAGCCAGCGGATCAACAAACTCGGGTATACGGTCCTTGTCTTCGCGCGCCTTGCTCAGAGAACCATCGTTACCAGCGGCCCCCAGACTGTTTGGAAGCTCATCGGAACCGGCAGAAAGCAGGATCTGGGTGTCGTCGCGAAAACTCGGCGGCTTTTGGCGGGCATCGGCGTCCACTGGGACACGGGTGCCCTGGCCTCTTGAGGAGCCTGCATCGGCTTTGGGTTAGCGTCGCGCAAACGGCCAGGACGAGTGCTGCGCTCCGCGTGGTTTATTCACCTGGTGCACCAAGCGCAGAGGCTCTGGACGGCTCGGCTGATCTTAGGCCGGAAACCGCACTCAAGAGCCCATTCGGTACGCCACCAGAGGCGCCTCGTCCAACCGTGCCGCCTTGAGAGGAGCCGAAACCGAGCGTGGATAGAAGCCGTTCCTGCACGATATCTCCGGTGGCGTTTTTACTCAACGGTGGGAAGTCGTCCACAGCTGATGGCTGGCCCCCGGGCTGCGCTTGGGATTGTTGCGGGTTGCCGTAGCGAAAACTGCCTTGGGCCAGCCTCGATGTCGGGGTGTATATGTCGTCTTGTTGCGATTGTGGTGGTTGGTTCCGAGGCATTTGGCCACCACCATTTCTCGAGCCTGCCGCCGTTGACCACATGGCCGATTGGCTAGGATTGCTCATTTGCGCGCTGTTGCCCAGTGATGGAAATTCCCTATCAGCACCCACGTGTCAGTGCCGTGCTGGCTCGGAATGAAAACCACTGCTCCAAGCGTGCGTGCGTGCGTGCGTGCGTAGATGTGCTGCATGTGCTGCTGCGTGCGTTGAATGGGTTCAAAAGGAGAGATTCGGCTGCCCTACCCATGGGCGATGGTTGCGAACGAGTAACCATTGCGCAGGACCGAAGGCGGGGATAGCGATAGCTGCTCCATCTCCTCCTGGACACTCTTGAGAACCAGGCGCGGCTTTCTCTGCCGAAACATAACTTTCGTCCGACGTGGCGTGATGTGGAAAGAACGACGTCGCGACGACATCAAGACGGAGAGAGAGAGAGAGGGAGAGAGAGAGAGAGGAGGAGGAGGATGAGAGGTAGAGGTGGTGTGTGTTTGTTTGGTGGGGTGGTTTGGCACAAATAAAATAAAAATAACAAATAAATAAAAAATTTCAAAGGACATTCAAAGAAACATTGATATCCATGACGGCGGGGGAAGCACAAAGGCAAACTCACGAGAGATCAAGAGGTGTCGTTGGCTGTGAATAGTTCAAGGTGCCGTGCTGGCGCGATGCTCCCAGGCCCGCGTTGCCCATCGGTACTCCCCCCAGCGCCCAGCCGGCGTTTGCTCCTGCAGCGCATCTTTGTCAATTTTCTTTGTCCCGGCAATTGGGGTCGCTGGTGGCTCGGGTAGCCGTACCCATTTTCCCGTTGGGTATTCTATTGGAGGCCACTCTTGCGCCATGTTGCGGCTGTTGTTGTTGCGCACTGAATTGGCCGGGCATGCCTCCGCGGAGGGACTGGGGAACCGGTCCTACGGCGAACAAAGGTTATCGGTCAGCAGGTGGATCAGACAGAGCGTCAGCCGGCAGCAATGCCATGCTCGATCAACAGTGGCAGGGCAGGTCCGCTGCCGAAACTCGATCGCCAGCGCATGCCTGTCTGTCTCTTGCTATCGTTGTTCTGGAACGCGGACAAAACGGCGAGGGAGCTGTCGATGTTGTGGCCAGCAAGGAGCTGCCTTGGCATGGCGTCATAGTCGGCCGTGGTCGGGGTTTTGTCGTTGCCACTGCGTCTACCGACGGCATCGCCGCCACGACAAAGCAGAGCAGAGCAGAGCAGAACAGAGCAGAGCATAGCAGAGCAGCGAGCCCGCATATCCGAATTATCTCATCCAAGAGTTCGGCCTTTGTCGAGCATGTGCTGGCGAACGAGCGCGGACAAACGGTGGGCTGCCCCTGCGGCTGAGGGCGCCGCAATAAATCATAGCGCTTCTTACCATGTCGGTTCATGACGGCGACGTATCCGAAGGGGCTCGGGATCGAAAATTCGAAATCGGGTTTGGCTTGGAGTGAGGATGGGGATTGGCTCTGGGGCGGCCGACGCGACTCAATTCTGCTGCAGCTGGCAAGTGAATATCAAATCAACTTGAGAGATGTGTGTATGCCCTGACGTTGAAGATGGTCCCGTGAAGGCGATGCAAGCCTCAGTATTACCTAAACGCAGGTGGCTTTGATTATTGGATTACCCCTCCAAATGTGGCGGCGCCAATTTATTCATGTACGGAGTACTTGGATACTTTCCTTTCTTTCATCACCCTGTAGTAGGTTCGAATCCTATCAGCGCTGTCCTAGTTGGAGCGGTTGCTTTCTTTCCGACACATTACAGTCCAATGCCCTCCAGCGCCGCATCCAAACTACGCGCCAGGTCGGAATCCTTCAGATTCTTTCCAATGAGGACGATTTTGCCCTGCTGGTGGGCAGATGGCTTCTCGTCCGAATCGATTATCTCAAACACCTCCCTCACACCCTGGATCATCTTGACTTCCTCTCCATCCACCACCAGCCTGCCCTTTGTGCGGTGGATCTCGAATGTTTCCGGTTTCTCAGAGTTTTGAGAAGGAGCAACGTCGTGCCACAATACAGAACGGAGCCACCTGTCAATCCTGTCCAGATCACCCTCGCCCTTGCGTAACATCCTCACAGGCAGGAATACTGTTGATATGCTCTTGGGGAAGCAGGCAATGTTAGAAGCCGCGCAAACCGCAAACCGCAAACTGCAAACTGCAAACCACGAGTAGAAAGAGATCATTACCGGGTCAAGGTGGGAGTGGCCCTTGGCGCTCACATCCAGCTCTGCTACGCTGTCGTAGGCATGCAGGTCCAGCAGGAAGCCCTCGAGCCGCGGTATCTCGCTTTTCTGGGTGACGTGGATTTTTGCGAGGCCATTGATGGCCTCGATCCTGCGCCTCACCTCGTGGAGCTCGTCGCTGGTGACGAGGTCTGACTTGTTGATAACGATTACATCGGCGTGGGAGATTTGCACATGTGCCGTCGTCATGACGGGCCCGCGGCCATGGCCGTCGTGCTTTTCCGTTGACGCGTCCGGACTTGGTGTGCCTTGGTCGTCGAGGCTCTTGAGTATGTTTTTCGCATCAACGAGCGTGACAACCCCGTCAAGGTAGATGGTGCTGCCCAAGCCATCATCAACCCAGAACAACGGCGCAATGTTTCCCGGGTCGGCCAGACCGGTCGTCTCGAGAAGGATGTAGTCAAACGCGCCTCTCTTCTCCATCAGCTGCTCAATAGCAGTCACCCCCATATCCCTAGGTTATCGGTGTGAGCGCATCCATCGGCTCAGATCAGACTCTTGCTCGGACCGCGCGCGTTCAGCAACTCACTTGACGGAGCAGCATATGCAGCCATTCCCCACCTCAAGCCACTCCTCGACTCTTTCGTCTCCCTGATTGACGGTGAGAGACTTTTCAATGTCCAGTGCTGGTTGGGCACGTTAGCGTCCATGTGAAGCACATCCAGCAAATGGGGTGGGGAGTGTTACTGTCGCCAAACTCTGTGTCGGGTCAGCAGCCAGGTCAACAAGAGGTAGGAGTAGTTTGCACGAACCGTTCATGATGACGGCAATCTTCTTGCCATGCTGTGCTGTCAAGATATAATTAAGCAACGTCGTCTTTCCGGCGCCCAGATAACCTGTGGATCATCAGCAAGCATTACTATATAAACATGAGCTCGGCTCGGACCTGTCACGATTGTTATGGGGACTTTGACGGCCACCTCGTTGGACGCCTGAGCGGACACGTCAACCAGCTCCGGAGGAGCGTCGTCGTCAAGATCCATCTAACTGACGAATTCAACTTTCAATAAATTTGGTGAGAGGACAAAGGTGAAATTCGCCTCTTTGAGATTGCCCTCGTCAATTACTCAGCAATGTATGGTGATATATAAAATCTGCCTTACTCCTAGCTCACTCTTAAACGCATATCGCTCTATCGGGAAGCCTCCTATCAAAGACGTGGCGTGCCAGGTTCGACATCGACGCAATTTGCACCAACATTGGCCCACGAGATTTGCTCGACAGGACGCCGTCATGATGATGGCGCCGAGCTCGCCCCGGCTGCCCAGCCCACCTCCCCCTCCCGAGATCCAGCTCACGCCCGGCGACCAGAACCTCGCCGGCCCGCAGCACTCCAGGACCGGCCGAGCCAATGGCCTCAGCGAGCAGGATCAGCATGTTGTCGAGGAGAACTCGCGGCGCCGCATCCACCCGGGCACCAAGGCGGCAGACATGCAAGCGGGTCCCCCGCTGGTGCCGCTTTTGGAGGTAACGTCTGCGCGCCCTCTGTCGGTCGAGTCTGCTAACCGCCTGGGTATATATATATATATTATATTATACATGCACACAGGTGAACTCGGCCTTCCAGCTCCAGGAGCATCTTGCCGCGCTTCACTACAGCCACACACGGCGCGGCACGCAGGCGTTGACCCGCGCGGCCGCTCTCGAAATCGCCCATGCCCCCCCAATGGTGGACGAGCAGGTCTGGCTCTACGAGCTCTGCCGGTTCGTGATTGCAGAGTGCAACAAGCTCATCGTTGGGTTCCTCTTTGATACGCCTTCGTGCAGCGCCGTCACGTGCCCCGAGATGCGCGCATCCGAGTGGCAGTTCCTGTGCGCGGTGCACGAGCAGCCAAAGAGCTGCTGCGCGATAGACTACTGCTGCCACACGCTCGACTGGGCCACCAACGTCGTTACCAATCACAAGACATTCCCAAGCAGGCTTGCGGCAATGTCTGCGGACGTGAATGGCGCGGGCGGCGAGACGGGGCTGGACTCGAGGCCGGAGCAGACCCATCTGAGCCATGGCGGATCCACCAAGAACCTGATCAACGTCTTTCGGAGGGTGCACCGCATCTTTGCCCATGCCTGGTTCCAGCACCGGAGCGTGTTTTGGTCGGTCGAGAGCCAAACCGGGCTTTACCTTCTCTTCAAGGTGGTCTGCGATACCCACAAGCTCCTGCCTGGGGAGAACTACCGACTGCCGCCCGAGGCCGAGGGCCTCGACAGCCCGACACCGGCGGCGGCGGCGGCGGCAGCAGCAGCAGCAGCAGCAGCGGACACCAACGGTGGTGGGCATGAGCGGGCGTTTTCCTCTGGATTCAAGCCGCTGCCACTGCCGTCGAGGCGAGGCGAAGAAGACGACCCGCACGGGCCGGTGAACAGAACAAACACGCGACGGCACATTCGGAGCAGCCCATCAACCGGCAGTGCCGTCACAACAGTGCTGGAGTCGGACGAGGAGGAATCCGGCTCCGTGGTCGGGGCGTTTGGGGGTGTTTTGACAAAGGTCACCGAGATTGCGGATCCACAGCAGGAGTCGCATGAGGAGGAGGAAGCAGCCGAAGTGCCCGTCATGGTCGAGCACGATGCGCCTATTGGAGTCGCCGACGCCGACGCCGACGCCGACGCCGCACCGGCCTTGGTCCCTCCTGGTCGTGATGGGCCCGATTCGCTGCCGCCGAGTGGGGGGGGCGTCGCCGACACGGAGACGACAATTCGTATCGGAACCCCAGAAGATGAGGGGCCCAGCTTATCTGACACGACGACTGCCGCCGAGGGAGCCGTATCAGAACCAACTGGAGGAGAGTCAGGGCAAAATGGGCCTCGGGACACGAACACGGACACGCCTCTTGAGAAAGAAGAAGAGGCGTCTTTGCCGGAAGGACGCGACTCTCTGACGTCGACAAGCGTCCATGACTTTGCGCATGAGGGCGACAAGGCACAGGAAAGTACGGAGGGTGAAGAGGACAAGGGCACGCAAAGTGACGGCCAGGCATGAGGACGTTCTCGGACCGTACCTGGCATGGACGATGATGGGCAAGACTCATGCAATGTGTATATCATGTACAACACCCGGCTGGGCAGATGAAATCTCGATGGACGTAGCCATACCGTATCAATCTTGCTTTCAGATGACCCCTGCTTCCGCTCTATATCCCCATGTGATGCATGTCCAAAACATTCTCGAAGCCGCAACGTCCCTGGGGAAAGATCAGGGAGCGTTAGACCAGGCAGGGGTGGGCACAGCCCCTCGGTCTGCAGAACAAGGCCGAGGCCGCCGGGTTCGTCGTCGTCTCAAACACTGTTGGGACTTGATGTTGGCGCGGCAGGATGGTCGTCCCCATGTGGGCGATTGATAGCCGAGAGTCAAGGCTCCAGACTGAACCTACGGGCGGCCGCCGTTGCCGAAGTTTGTCTCGACTCGGACGTCTGGTGCACGAGGGTGGTGAAGCTGTTTTGCAGTGCGTTGTTGGGTTCAAACATGATATCGATGGACGTGAAACATCTCATGCAGCGTTTCCGGGCGCTGCCTTTGCCGAGCATGACAAAACAAAGAAACAAATAGACGCTGGGTCCATCCATCTTTGACCAGTCTTGGCAATCTTGTTGGGCTTGTTGGGCAGCATCTCACCAACATCACATCGCGATTCTCCCCAGATGTCCCATTTCCAGGGTTCTCCAGAATCCTTTACGAGCAAGCCATATCTGCATCTGTATGGATCCCCAACAGAATGTCGTCGTTTATTAGAAGGAAGGAAAACAAAGGACCCACCGAAATGACCACGCCGCATCGCATGCAACTTATTATTATTACATACATGTCGCCCGCAAGGATCAAGCCAGATGGACAGGTCGCCAAGGCGGCGTGGCCTGGAAAGGCGCACCTTTTGACTGGGCCACTTGTAAAGCCCGTTTGGATCATCTTATTAGACAGGCTGGGCTTGTCTATCGTATCTCTTTATGTATATATATATATATATTATATTCTTCCCTCTCTATAGAAATATTGCCAACCTCTTCTTCACCCGTACTGATTTATATCCACAAGTACGCCTGCCACCCTACAAACACGCCATGGCTCCAGCCGACTCGGTCAAGTCGGTCCTGACGAGATCTCTCTTGTACGCCGGCGGCGGCGCCAGCATCCAGGCCCGCCAGGAGACGTCGCTGCACGACTATACCAGCCGCGCGGTCGACTCCATCAACGTGCTCCAAAAGAACTACTACGTCGAGGGCACGGGGATCTGGGACGACGCCTGGTGGAACAGCGGCAACGCCCTCACCACGCTCGCGGATTTCGCCTCGCTCAGCCTCGACGAGGCCAACAAGCTCAACATCGGAGGCATCATGCAAAACACGTGGCAAAACGCCCAAAAGACCGACGTCAAGGTCAAGAAGGACCTCTCGCCCGACTCGCACATGATCACGGCCCGCTACTCGTACTCGTACTCGCACGGCGACGCCCTCGCCGCCCGTGGCTTCGACAAGTTCATCAACGACTTTTACGACGACGAGGGCTGGTGGGCCATCGGCCTCATCCACGCCTTCGACGTCACCCGCACCCAGGAGTACCTCGACTCGGCCGTCGCCATCTTCGAGGACATGAGGACCGGCGAGGGCGGCCCCTGCAACGGCGGCATCTTCTGGAGCAAGGAGCGCAAGTACGTCAACGCCATCGCCAACGAGCTCTACCTCGCCGTTGCCGCCTCTCTGGCCAACCGCCTGCCCGACCGCCGCGACGAGCTCCTCGCCATCGCCCACGCCCAGTGGCAGTGGTTCCTCAACAGCGGCATGATCAACCAGGACGGCCTCGTCAACGACGGCCTCGACGACAACTGCCAAAACAACGGCCAGACCACGTGGTCCTACAACCAGGGCGTCGTGCTTGGCGGCCTGGTCGAGCTCTGGAAGGCCAGCGCCGACGACGCTCTCCTCGACAAGGCCGTCGACATTGCCGTCGCTGCCATCAACGCCAAGACCACCGACAAGGGCGTCCTCACCGATCCCTGCGAGCCCGACTGCGGCCGCGACGGCAACCAGTTCAAGGGCATCTTTGTGCGCAACGTGCACTACCTCAACAGTGCGCGCCCGGACGACCGCTTCAAGACCTTTATCCGGGCCCAGGCCGACTCCATCTGGGCCAACGACCGCGACGCCGACGGCAAGCAGGGAGTTGTCTGGTCGGGGCCTGCTGACGTTTCTCCTCCCAACGGACCCTCGCACAGCTCCGCCCTGGATGCTCTTGTCGCCGCCCTGTCTGTTGCGTCGTAGTGTTTTGTTTTTTCCTTTTTTCCCCCTTTAATATGCATGTTATTTTCTGCCTTTCTTTTACGCAGCGCTTAATAAAATCTTGACGCCTGGGCCTTTGTTTGTTTGTTTGTACTCCATGCCTACACATGTTGTATATAGCATTTACTCTACAGCTCAAGAGTCGATATCACGAGGTCATTGGTTGGCGTCCCCACGAGGGCGGGCGCCCTCAACATTGTAAAACTGTACTATATATTTTCCTTTTTAGTTTGAACAACTTCGCTGGTCGACAGCATTACCACAACGGCAGCATTGTTCAGCAAATCATCCACATGACTCCCAAACACCGTGCTTCCCCATGAATGAAAAGCCATGGCCATCACACCACCTTCCCACAGACGCATCACGCATTATGCCCATCTTCCGAGCGACGCCATCCCAAAGAGTCGATATATGCCCTCACGCCAGTGGCAGGTACTGTCATGGAGGGGCAAGATCAAAAAGAAAACAAGAAGAAGAAAAACAAGCTGGGGATGCGCCCAGGGCACGTCGGACCGGAGGAATGCGCGGACGCCGCTGATTTTCTGCTTCTGCGAATTAAATACATTTTAAAACAAACAATGCGAGCACCTGGGAAGGAGGCGGCTATGGAACGGGTGCTGGTGCTGTTCTGCTGGTGCTGTTCAAGCGTCCTCGCTCATTGGAGATGCGACGGGAGGCGCTTCAGCCTCGACGGGGACGCTGTGGTCGGCGTCGTCGGACCGTTCCATATCTGGGTCGACTACGGGGTCCACGTCGGCCTTGACTTTCTTGGCAGGAGGCCCCTCTTCTGCAGCCTCGGCGTTCTCGGCCGCGTCCGCAAGGTCCGCCATGCCTTGGGAGGTGCCAAGCTCCGACTCCAGCTCATCCAGCCGGCGCTTGAGGTTGTTCTCCCGTCGGTGGGAGTCTTCCAGCTGAACACGCAGCATGGCCTCGGTAGCGGCGGCGGCTTCGAGCTGGCTGCGTAGCTGGGCTTCTTGTTGGCCGCTGATTTCCTGGCCCCTCCGCGCATTGGCCTCGTTGTGCTCGAGCTGGCTCAGCCGGCCTCGGAACAGCTCGATGATGACATCGAGTTCTCGCACCCTCGTCTGGAGGGTCGAGTTTTGGGCAATCAGCTGCTCGTGTGTTTGGGGTATGTCGCGATGTTCGCCGTTGTGCGGAGACGCTGTGCCTCCCGGCGAGGAGGCAGACATGGGGAAGGCAAGATTTGTCACAGAAAACTGCCCGTCTATGTCGGGAAACCCAAGACCGTGATGATAGAGGCCCTGGGCGTCGGCACGCGAGCCGTTTGCATCGTGATCGTTGAGGGATTTCTGAGACCGGTCGGGATGCTGCGCCGAAACGAGGCCGTTGGCGTCTTGGAAGCCTTGGGGGGTCTGAGCAATAATAAATGCTGTTACCAGATCGTGTTCATCGTGGGGGGGAGCTTGGTCATGGCCACGGTACAAACCTTCTTCTTGGCCGGCGGGTACGGGCGTATGGTCTTGATGCGATTGCGGCTCTTGATGACATCGGTCTTGAGGGAGATGGGGCGGGGGCGGCTGTGGAGCTTGAGAAAGAGGCCGCAGGCATTGCAAAGGACAGCTCCAAGGCTATCGCGACGCCAGAGGGGTGTTGTTGAGGTGCCACAATTGTTGCAGGTCGGCTGTGAGGACTCGTTAGTGCTTGCCATCTTGACGATGTGTTGGCCGCCGTCGGCGACGGGCGCCATCAGAGTGGGAGCCGGGGCGACGGCCGTATCAGCATCAGCGATGCCGTGATCCATCTTAATCGTGATGTTATCGATTATCGATGGCGAAGATAGAAGATACGTGACGGCGCAGTGGCAGATAAGATAAAAAATTTTTTTTCGGGGTTGGGGGGAATGGCAAGATCAAATTTCTTATCGGCTAATAAGAAGTACCACCAATCCAAATTTGTACCAGGGGAGCGGAAAGGGTGGGGCTGCGGTCACGTGACTCGTCATGCCACTTTTTTTCTCGTCTGTGAGAGATAAGGGAACTTGTTACGAGGATCAAAAGCAGCATCACAGCCAGCGCGGATTTGGGCCGAGCAGATAGATGGACGGGGAAACCTCAACGCGGTAATAATAAGAAAGCCAACGAGATCGGGGCGACTCACCGTCTGGCCTGATTGCATGCCTGCGACAGCCGTAGGAGTTGGGATCTGTGAGTACACGCCTGGGGACATGCTGGCGGCACTGCTTGAAGTCAGTTGGTATCTGCCATCTCCTCGGTGCGGGCCGCCGGTCGGCCTACCTCAACTGAGAAGAGCCAGCGTCGGATGGTGCTGCTGTGACGGTGGATACGGTGGATATGGTGGGAGGACGCTGTTGATTCGAGGGAGCAGCGTCTGTGGGCATGGAGCATGGTCTGGAGATGGGGTCCATGCTTGCGGTCGGCATATGTATGTCGGTCTTGTTGAAATCTCCCATAACTGCGGACTGCAGCCGAGACATGTCCGGGTCGGGGGAATGGGTTGCCGACGGCATTGCGCCCATCGGAGGCTGTGTCGAAGCCAGCTTGGCTGAATTGTTCGAATTGAACGAATTGACTGGTTTGAACGAATTGGCTGAATTAACGATTTGAACCAAGGGCAGGCAGTCTGGGTCTATCTATGTATCGTTCGCTCAGAGTCAAGGCTGAATCGAGGGTTTGGTGGAATCGTCGCGTGATGAGTCGTCAATTTGTCCTGGCCTGCTCGACGCGTAGACTCGGTAGTTTGATGGACCGAATGGCTGCCAGAGCTCTGCGCGTGAGCGTGCGCGTAAGCAGATAGTTTGCAGCAAGGTTTATTGAATAATGGATGAATGATTGGATTGGAAAAGTTGAGCTTCAGTTGCCAGGAGTTGATTAGATAAGACCAGGCACATCACATGACCTTGGATCCCGCAACATGACAAGCAAGCCAGAATGATGAGAAGCTATCTGGCACTTTTGGAATCCGAGAAAAAGTATCGTCTGGCGGGTGCTCGGAATCAACGAGGGCCGAGGATGGCTTGTGTGCGTTGAGGTTGGTTCCATCGTGTTCGCTTCTCAGTCACGTCATGGAAGACCTAAAGGGCCCCACATGATTACGGATATATACTTATCTCCGTTTTATTACTTCAGCGGTACGGATACTATAGCGGTGTGGCTACTCATAGAAACCAAGTTGGTTAATCGCTTCTCAAGGCTTCACAACCGCACTACCAACTCCCCTCCACTTCAAATTCCCCGTCATGTTCAACTGGGCCAAAAAAGCGTACGCTCCTCTGATGGATGTCTGCTCGGAATGATGTACTGATCTTTACCCCCACCCACCCCGTTGGCAGGCTGGCCGACGTCGCTGGCACTCAGGAGCCCATCTACGGCCCTTCGGCCATCAGGTCCGTCGCCGTCGAGGCCGAGACGACGCCATACACAGAAATCGGAAATGACGACCTCAAGTGGCAGGCCCTGGGCGGCACGACGGTCGAGACACAAACGTTTTATCTGATGACCGAGGACGGCGCCCTGTGTTTTTGTCAGGTCATCTACAGCAGCGTTGCGTAAGGCCGTCATCCTGCCCCATGAGCAACTCTTTGTCGAGGTGGTCCAGTTGATGCTAACGTGCCGGGATGGTCGGTCGTACACAGTGGCATCCGGACAACGTGCCAGTTCAACTGCAAGGTCATGTATGGCGGCGGCAGCAGCAGCAGGCCGCCCCTGTGGTGTTCGACGCAGCTCAGCGATGCCGAGTTCACGCAGGACCGCACGGGGTTTTTCGCCAAGGACTGCGCCGTCGAGCTCGCGGAGGACGGCGCCTCGTACACGATCAAGAGCATGAACGACGAGCGCGCCATTGTCAATATCAGGGTGCGGCGCTGCGCTCCGGGATTCCAGGCGGGCGCGACGGGCAAAACTCTGTTCGGCACGGACCTCGCGCAGCCGTGGGGCTCGATGCGGCACGCCTTTTGGCCGCGCGCCAGCGCCGACGGCAGCATCGTCACCAAGGACGGCGCCATCGACTTTGCGGGCAGCCGCGCCATGTATGTGTACGCGCTGCAGGGCATGAAGCCGCACCACCTCGCGGCGCAGTGGAACTTTGCCAACTTCCAGGGCCCGACGCTCTCGGCTGTCATGATGGAGTTCACGACGCCCCCGTCGTACGGGACCACGGTCGTCAACGTCGGCGGCATTGCGCGCGACGGCGACATCATCCTGGCCAACGCGAGCGGCACGGCCGAGCACACCCGAGTTTCCCAGGACTCGGAGGTGGACTGGCCCGAGCCCAAGGCCGTTCGGTGGACGTGGTCCGGCAAGACCAAGGACGGCGCCCATGTCTCGGCCGTGATCGAGGGCGAGCTGGGCGAACGAGCCGACAGGGTTGACGTCATGGCCGAGGTGCCGGGCTTCATCAAGCAGATCGTGTCCACCGCGGCCGGCACCAAGCCGTACATTTACATGGTGAGTCGGATGCTCTCTCAGTCGTGATGGTGGAATGGCAGGCAGGCTGACGTGGAACAGTACAACGCACCAAACAGCTTCTCCATCAGGCTCAAGATTGGCGATGCGCCTGAGATTGTCGAGACTGGCCATGTCTTTGCCGAGGCCACGTTCATCTCGGGGCTGGAATAGTCTGTGTTGACGTGCTGATGACGAGAAGCGGACGGCCATTTGTCCAGATAATCCAATTTAATTTAATTTAATCATAAGCCTGGGAGAGAGGCACGTGATGCACGTGCACGTGATTCAGCGCAAAAAACTACGTGGCCCCCAAACGCTTGCCAGCTTGAATGGTAAAATCGCAACTCATTCAAAGCGTTCCTTTCTGCAGTCTTCCTTCTGGCTGCAACGCTGCCGAACAGACGACCCACTTTTCAGTCTTTATTATCTCCAACCCGCCTCCAATCTCCACGCTACTCCAACCATGCTCCCAAGGTGCGACGAACCTCCGACGTCGACGCGTTAGCAACGGCTCAATCCTTCCCACCTCGACCGATCGCGAACCGAGCAGCTGTTTGACTGTATGTCTGTTTGACTGTATGTATGTCTGTCTGTTTGACTGTCTGTCTGTTTGACTGTCTGTCTGTCTGCTGTTTGACTGTCTGTCCGTTTGACTCTGTCTGTTTGTCTGTCTGACTGACTCTGTCTGTCTGTCTGTCTGTCTGTATTCATATTCTTCATATTCTTCATATTCATCCATATTCATTCATAGTCGCACAAGCACAACATGCCGTCCACGCCAGCCATCGGTGGTCCCCGCGGAGCCAGGACGCGGCGTCTGGACTCGTCGTCGTCGTCTCAGCCGTTGTCCCAGCCGTCGTCGGCCCAGACAGTCTGGCACGATTCGCAGCCGCATGAGCACCGTCCTCCGATGCCGTCCTCATCGCCGCTGGCTCGGCTGGTCAGGCCGCTCATGAGCAGCGCTGCTCGTCCGGCCGCTTCTGGCAAGGGCATCCCAGGGATTCCGGGCATCAGGAACGGTCAGATATCGGGCAAGGCTGCTATAATGTCCCGCCCCACGCGCAAGTGAGTACGCGCGATTGATGGACGGCCAAATAAACAAATATATACATGCATATATACGTATATATTTCGCATCAATTCGCCCAGCATGCGCTGACCCCAGCAGACGGAAAATAATGAAGGATACGATCCGTGGCATCAGTACGTCCATCCTTTGTCCCCTGCTCGGGCTTCCGCCATGCTGACACGTCGTCTCCTGCAGCCAAACCCGCGATCAGGTTCGAAAAGGGCTCTGGAGATGGCAGCGAACCCTCGTGAACGACGGCTGACGGCTTGCTCTCTGACTGCAGACGCCTCGCGCGCAGAGGCGGCGTAAAGCGCATATCGGGCGCCATCTACGACGACATCCGTGTTGTCGTCAAAGAGTACCTGAACGATGTGAGGAAGCAGCAGCATGGCATGGCCCCACACGCGGGCGCACCCGGTTAACCGCTCCACACAGATCCTTCGCCGCTGCATCACATATACCGAGTACCGAGGTGCCAAGACGGTCACGGTCAATGACGTGAGCGCTCCATCTTTGCAAGCGTGTCGGCGGCCCCGGGTATGTTCTGACTCTGGAGTTGTTTAGGTCATTTACGCCCTGCGCCAGAGAGGACGCCCCATATACGGGTTCGATCCTGTCCCGTAGTGGATTTGTCGGAGAAACGGCTCGCTCGAGGGACGGGAGGTGTTGGTAAGGGGGGAGGTGCTGGTACTGTTTGATGGGGTTGGATGGCACGCAGAGTCTATGGACCTGCCAGTGTTGTTGTTGGTGGTGGTGTTTTGGAGCTTGGGTCCCCAGGATTGATTATTGGTTGATCATTGATTGATTATTTGGACATTTGGGACACGTGGTCTGACTACGCAAGGCTGTTTGAACATGACAAGAGGCTAGAGTTTGGCCCCAGAGTTGTTTGTTCATGGAAGCTAGAGTTTTTGTTCACAACGGAAGCAAGTGTCTGGCCCCCGGTCTAAAGCTATCAAATCCAAAAAAAATGAATGCTGTGGCCGGTTTCATCGCCGCTTCCAGCTTCTGGCATCCCACTCGGCCATGAGGGCGTCGAGTTGCCTGGCGGCCCTTTTCTCGGCGGCCCTGAACGGACTGTTGAAAAGGCTGGGCAGGACCACGGCGCTGTTGGCGTGCTCGCGCGCAAAGCCGACGGCGGCGTCCCTGCCGCACCTCTCCCTGGTGAGGCGGACGGCCTCGCGCAGCAAGCCGGACCCGACGCCGCGGTGTCTGTGGGCGGGGCGCGTGGTCCACGCCCTGACGAGGCCGCTGCCGCCGCGCATGCTGGCCGTCCTGGCCCTCCGCCTGCCCGACGTGCTGACGTTGGGCTGCTGCAGGCGCAGCACCAGCGCGCCGACGAGGACGCCGGCGCGCTCCGCGCCCAGCACCAGATCCTCGCTGCCCGGCCCGTACGGGCCCCACAGCCACGCGGGCCCCAGCGCGTCCGCCACGGCGGCGTATCCGCGCGTCATGAACCACAGCGCCGACAGGTGCGTGGTGGCCACGGAGCAGCACAGCGCCGCCGACAGGGCGAGACTGCCCTGGCCCAGGCGCCACACCAGCAGCGCGGCGCCCGTGGCGATGGCCAGGCAGAGCGGGTGGCGCGCGAGGCCAACGGCGGCGCGCGTGCGCTGCTCGGCGATGGAGTCGGCGACGAGGCCGAGCGCGGCGGCGCGGTCTGGCTGGCTGGTGAGGAGGCGGAGGCAGCAGCTGCTGCTGTCGTTGTCGGGAAGGCTGACTGAAGAGGAAGAGGAGGATGACGAGGACGACGAGGACGACGACGAGGAGGACGACGACGACGAGGACGACGACGAGGAGGACGACGACGACGAGGACGACGACGAAAACGAGGACTCTGATGCTGAGGAGACGGAGGAGGAAGAGGAAGACGGTGGGCGTTGATAAGAGGATGGTATCGGGAGCTCGAACGAGGCAGAGGGATTCGACAGCGGAGGGGGGCCGGATGTGGTGGTGGGAGAGTCGGCAGCGAGGATGAGATTGGAGCGAAGAAAGATCAAAAAGGCTGCGAGGTGTTATGGATCTGGCTCGGCCTGATCTGGGACGAGCGGACTCACCAGCAGCCAGTCTGATGGCCTGAGGGACGATGGGTGCGTCGGCGAACAAGGGGCGGCGGGACGAGTCGTTGATGCGAAACTCGCGCACGACGACGCAGCGCGGGCCATGGTCCATGTTCACGTCGCCACGGCGCACCGTCCGACGTTTCTCCTTTGTGTTTTCCTTGTGAGACGTTGGGCGGATGATGCTGTATATATCTGCTCCTTTGAGGGAGCGTCGAACGTTCAGACCATGCACCGATGAGGTTTTTTTTATAGTGAAGAGGATGAAGAAGAGAAGAAGAAGAAGGAAAAGGAAGAAGAGAAAAAAAAGAGAAAAAAAGAAGGAAAAGCTATTAGATAGATAGAGTCGCAGAGTGATGCTCCCAACCACGTGCGATGGATGGAGCTATGCAGCGAGTCATGCGTGGATGCGAGGGAATCCCGCGATAGCGTGCATAGCTTAGCGGCAAGCACGGGATGTGTATATAATATATATTATAGAACAGATGGATGGTAGGTAGGTAGACAGATAGATAAGTTGCCAAGATGGCTGGCTGGCTTTATATATACACACACATATGCAGCCCTTGCAGGAGAGGAGTGCCAGATAGAAAAAGGCTGTCATGTATGTAACAAGATGAAAAAACGCTCAGAGCGCATCCAATCCGATCGGCCAAGGCCTGATCTGTGAGCTCCACTCCGGCGCCCCCTTGCCGGCCCCCTGCCGGCGCTTGGCGTTTTGGACGTTGCCGGGCAGAAGTCGATCTACTTGTTATATGTACAATAATAAAATAATAAATCAATGTAATAACACTTGCTGTAATAACCTTGCTGTATACATATACACAGGCAGACAACATGGCCAGTGTATGCGCGATAAGCAACCGTGACCCACATATTCAGATATCATTTATTCTTATATGCATGTTACTTGTATACAGCTACTTGCATATATGCACGCATACCTCCAGGCACGTTTCAAGTGAAGGTGAGATGAGGTGAGATGAGGTGAGAGTTTCAACGCCGCCTGAAACGTTCTCACTACAATCAATGCACCCCATTCCTTGCATTCCTTATCCTGAGTTTCGACCTTGCTTTCCAGTAATGTGCTCTTCTCTACGCTGCCGCTCCACTGCTGTGCCGCGCGCAGCCACTTTACACATGTATAGGAATATAGGAATATAGGAAAATCGGCCCAAGCCCTGGAGCTGACGACGACCAATGACGACGACGACCATGATGAAGACGGCCACTTTGGACTGCCTGTGGAGCAGTGGAGCTGGAGCTGTGGAGTTGTGGAGAGATGCCGTCCCAAGCGCAAAAAGCGGCAAGACTGATCCCCGCCAGTTTGGCTCCCAGCGAGCGAGCGAGCGATGCGCTGCGCTGCGCCCTGCGTCCAACAAGCCCACATTAAAAAATAAAATAAAATAAAAAACATTTAAAAACCACGTGTCTCGTTGCCGCCGGCCCTATGCCGACCGCGCCGAGGCCGACTTGCTGCCGGCGGGTCGGCACACTCTTCCGCTCTTCCGCTCTCCCGCACTCCCGATAGCCGTCAGCCTGGTCTCACAGCAGCCTGGTCTCACAGCAAAGCCTACCCCCTCCCAGGTGCAGTGCAGTTTGATACATGGCTGGCGCGTGCAAACAGAACAAGCGAGCTGACGTATCAGGACACGCACCCTGCTGCTCTGCCGGGGAACTCGCCGGCCAGATCTCCCCGTGCACGCTTGCTTAGATTAACAGAAATGCCAGATGCCGTCTCATCACGCCTCCGGGACGTTGACCGCCCGTCCCGGCGAACTCTATATAAACACACACAGAGATATATATATATATATACATATACGTATAAATATATATTGAATTTATATGAATATGTACCTGATATATGATTTGTATATATATATATATATATTAATCAACGCCCTTCCCAGCAATACACTGTTGTGTTTGAAAGACAGAGGGTGCGTCTTTACTTGCAATAATGTAAATTGCCGCAAGCGTCACGTGCGTCGACTCCACTCTTCTCCCATTATTGTTTGCACAGCCCTAATTATAAACCCCGACCTTGCGCAGCCATCCAAGCATCAGGTTTGCAGTTTGAGGTTTGGAGATGACCCCCATTCTCCTTATCTCCCCTCTGGCCTGGGCAAACAAACAAACAACACTCAGACTCCAGCCGCCAGACACAGACGCCAGACACATACTCCAGACGCCAGACACCACAGGCTCTCTCGGCAGTCACTTGCCGATATTACCCTCGCATGCCCCCACATGGCATCTTCTTCTCTGTATCCGATCTCGTCCATTTGGGGCCTGCATCTTGGATCGACCTCGTCCATCTCGCATTGTGAAGCCTCCGCTCCGCCACAAAATGTGCTACCACCCCAAACGACTCGCAATCTATCGCATATTGGCCAGCACACACATGACAAGGAGCGAGCCACTGCGAAACGACAGCAGCGCCGCCCATGAGCAAACATGTTGTTTTTGTACCACTCCGTCACACGGCCAGCCACAACCAGCACAACCAGCACAGCCAGCGCAACCAGCGCAACCAGCGCAACCAACGCAACCAGCTCAAACCCATGATCGACCCCCCTGTGTAGGACCGACCCGAGTCGCAGTCATAGTCATATTCCCACTCACCACAATCGCCGACATGGCGGACGGCGGACAGCAGACGGCAGCCCGCAGTCGGACGTCTGATGGAAACACACACACACACACACACACCCCACTCCTCTCCCGGATCTTCGCTTGGCCTTGTGGGGGCACTTGGTCCCATCTGTAGCTTGCCGCCCAGGACAGAAAGCCCGACGACGTGCCTGAGGTCTTGAATGCGCTCCCGTGTGACGTCGAGAACTACCTGCCGTCCTTGATCCCTTGATCGCCCTTGATCGTCCTTGATCGATACAACGGATGAATGACCGACTCCATACGTCGGTGGCCCATGACATGACGGCGAGTCATGTGTCCCGGCGCAAAGATGGTGTATATGTGTATAGTCGCGCAAACGTAGCATGCCGTCTGTGACAGAGATGGCGCAACTTGTTAATCTTTTCTTTCTTTACGCGTCGCCGTGTTGCGTCATCCAACGTCAGGAGACCCCCGTTTGTATGCCGTTGCAAGTCTGTTGCAGTCACCCAGCCATCGTGTCAGACTGCAAAGCCCAGGAGGAGGGCAAACCCAGCAGCCGGCCCGGAACGGGACGGAATGTGTCCCAGATCGTATCCGCCGCCGGCAGCGGTTTCCCTCTTGAACGGGGCCTGCTTTCGCGGCCCGACTTGCCAACAGATGCTGACGGAGCTCAAGTAGTCACCCGAGATCAAGGTGTGTGTGCCTCGATACCAGGCGAGGACACCAAGGCGATGCATGCACCGGCTTGTGCAAACACGGAGTCAGCATCTGTGCCTCGTTGATTCCTTGAGCGGTGGCTTTTGTCCTCGCCTGGTACCCTCGCCCATCAACGATTCAACCCCTTCATCTGGTAGTGCAAGAACGCGAAACACGTACCACTCCACTGCACTGCTGCACTGCCTCTGCAAAGTCTTTCTTGGTATACGGCGGGTGTTCTATATGCCAAAAGCCAAAAGCCATGTTGCCCGGAACAGCCAAACAGCCCCGGATAGCGCAAACTCCGTTGCCAACCCATGCCCGACCCGGTAAAAAATCCGGCCGCTTTCCGGCTTGATGGGCCAAAAGTCGTGACGTGACGTTGCTGCTGCTAAGCTGGCTGGTTTTCCAGAACCCGCATTCAACTCCAGCATACGACAGGGATTTTATGGCCGGCGCCACCAAATGCAACAGTGTGCGACAATGTTACATCTGGGATCAGCCAGGCTGGGTGGGGGGACTTTGGGAGAGCAAAGGGCATGTAAACAACAACTTGTGAATTCAATGTGATGTGAATTCAATGTCAAAATCAACGAGACAAGAAAAACCGCGCGCCCGGGCACATCACCCGTCCAACATCGGCCATCGTCATTCCGGGGTATATCCATCTATGCTCATCAACTCTTGGGCTCTGAAGCTCAATCCACCTGCCCCTCCCCCCGCACCCCCAACCCAACCCAACCCAAAAAAAAAAAAAAAAAAGAGATTAAGAAAAAAGCATTGATATGAAATTGTCCTCCTTTTCTTTTTCGTTGAAGGCCCCTGTACCTTGTGGCGGAGGATGACAGGTTCGCACAGCTCGGGTACCTGCCGCCGACAACCCCCGATGGCATAGGGAAAAGGGACGTATCCGTTTTTTTTTAGGCCGGATACCAACGTAAATTTTATTTGCGAGAAAAGCAATTATTTGCGCCGAAATCACAAACATGTCCACAACCGAGGAGAAAGGGAATCGTAGGCGGCGCGGAACGATTGCACTGCCCTTCAACAGCTGTTGACTGAGCACTGCTGGCATGTATGAAGCTTGCAGTACATGCACTCGTAGATGACCCAGAATGGTCCAGAATGGCACAAGCCACAGGTCCATTCAAGAAGCGTATTGTCCGACTTGAGGACCTGAAACACATGAGAGCAGCCGGAGGCGACAGCCATGTTGTTGCCAAGATGGGCGGGGTGGATTAAACGCCGGTTGACAGCAAATGGGCGACGATGATGATGATGTGGTGATGGATGGGGGCTTGGGTGGCCGTGTGCGAGACGAGACCGATGGTTCGCGATGATTGCAACACCCAGCTGGCGACAGGGACTCGGCGAGACAAGTGCCAGGAAATAGCCAATGTGAACTGGTTCCATGTTAGCCAAAGAGATATATATATCCGTGGTACATCTGGGGGTTTCTCTCTCGACTTACTCGGCAGCGTAGGAAAAGGGGGCAAGGACCTATCCCGAGATGAGACGAAAAAAAAGTTTGCCGTGGTTTACCGGAGATGGAATTGGGCCGAAAAGACGAGGCGGTTCAGGCGGACTTGTTGACGTTGAAGAGGGAGAGCCAGGTCAGGTCCAAGTGCTGAGGATGGTTATGTAGTCGGTCAATGAGCGCACAGGACTGGACGTCTGGATGATCTTATATATCTTTCCACCACACCCTTGTACGTCATGCAAATAAAGGTGTGAGGGAATGACAGGAGAAGATCCCGGGGGGTGTGGAGGGAGGGGGAAGGAAATGGTATCAAAAAGATGATGGGAATATGGGGCAGCAAACAAGGGCGGGAGCCGAGATCCACTGTCGCTCAATACGGCAAGGAGGAATCCCAGGAAACACAAGGATAGAGCGAGGGGCTTGCGCGTTTCTCGGGGCCGTATACGTGGCATGGAGCAGAAATGGCGGGCTCTTTCCTGGTGTTGCTTATGTTGGCCGAAAGCAACGGAAGGACGGGGCGGGCGAGATGGGAGGAGTGGATTTGGAAGGGGGCCGAAACGAGGTTGCTATGCGTTTCTTCCGGGGTGGGGGGTTTCCCAGCCTGGCCCTGTGGATCTGGAGGGGTCTACCCTTCCCTCGGTGCCAGCGTTGAATCAGGAAAAGAAGGAGAAGGAGAAGAAGGAGGGGGAGGAGGAGGAGGAGGAGAAAGAAGAATAAGAAGAATAAGGAGAGTGAAACGACGACAGTGCGTGGCCGGGGGGGGGGAGGCAGACGGTGCAGCCCCAGTGCCTGAGGATCAGGGACCCCGCAGAAGTCGTTGAAGACGCGTTGGAGACAAGTCCAGGCCTGCGTGGCTTTGGAAAATACTGTCGAGAGTCGAGGCAGGGCCGTAATGAATGCCTGTGATGGGGATGGATATCTGTGGCTCATTCAGATGTTGGGGCGTGACAACCCACCGCAAATAAATATCGAAAAAAGGTCAAGGGGGGGAAAGAACGAACGATATGGCTCGGTGTTATATACACGGGCGGGCAAAGGAAGCTATGGTGAGTGCGGGTGGGCAAGAGAAGCTCTTTGTGGGAGCCTGCGGCGGATGCAGTCAAGGTGAAGTCGAGATCGTGGATGCAAAACTATGATCGATTGGCGGTGGAGACGCGGTATGAGATGCCAATTCGGTCATTGCCCACCACGGCAGACGAAGCAAGTTGACGACGATGACGACAATGATCCATGTGGGGGGTCGGCCAGGCTCCTCAAAGGGAAATCACAAAATCTGACAGGCACCGATGCCCAATTGACCAGGCTTTGCAAATAAGAGACAGGAGGAGAAAGAACGAGAATACTTTACACACGTCTGCGTCGAGATGGGAATGAACGCCTCCGCCCCCTCTCCCTTCCCTTCAATAGTAGCAAGCGGCAGGCACGGCCGTCGTTCCTAAAGCACCTTCCTCCGTTATTGTCTTTTCCCCTGCCCTTCCTTCCTTCCTTCCTAAAAAAAAAGAACCCTTTTACCACGGGTCCATGGCAACTTTGGCACTTGATCCTAGACTATATAAACCTCGAACACCCGTCCAGCCATGTTACCCAAATTTCCGTTTAAGGCACAGACTCCTTGGCTAAGGTTTCTATCCGCTAACCTGTTTAGGGAAGGGCTTATTGGGAATCGAGGTCAATGGTTCGATAAAACAAACACACAGAAAAAAAAAGGAAAAAGAAAAAGAATAAATAAATAAATAAAAGAAAAAAAAGAAGAAATAAAAATAAAAATAAAAATCCAGGCCCGCCTGAGGTTACGAATTATGACAACTAAATTTTAGGTAGAACTGACTCATGAGAAGGGCGGGTGTGATGGCTCTGTGAAGTGGTAGTAGCGATAGCGGCCCCCCAACGCCTTGTCTACATTGAGCTTAGCCATGTTTTGAAGCAGGAAAAAGGTTCTAGAATATGCAGCTATCCGGATTTGGATCAAGAAGCATCCATCGATGGTTAAGGCTAGGGATGGGCAGATGGACTGTCCGTCCTTCTGATGGGTTGCACAGATTCGGCTGGGGCTTGACAGCGGAATGAACGGCCGGCTGGATGAGATGTGCCGATATAGTATCTATATAGTAATAACAATATCAGCAGCAGCACAGAGCCAGCAAATGCAAAAGGATTCATGTCCCGTCTTTGCAGCCCTGGTCACCAACGTCGTTTGGTCCCTTGCTTCTTCTTGTGCACCACCATCTCATAGCGACGAGGTCAGGTGAGGTTTTGGGCTGCGAGCAGAAAAGGAAGGGCCGGTGGGCGCCCACCTGCTGCATAAATAAATGCAGGCCAGCAAACAGCCCTATAATCCGGATAATAATTTCAGATCAGTAGTGCGTAAAAATGGCTAGCGGCAGGCACGACTTGGCAAGTTCATCCTCACAACGTTGAGAAACGCGCCAAATCACGTTACGAAAAGGAGACATCAGAGGGGGAAAAGTCATTAAAAACGCAGTTTCAAGCGGGTGGGGCACAACGACGCGCGACCCAAGACCGTGGCTCACTGCCTCCTTTTTTTCTCCTCTCTCTGTCTCTCTCTCTGTTTCTCTCTGCTCACTCTCTCTCTTTCTTTCTCCCCCCCCCTCTCTCCTCTCTTTCTCTCTTTCTCTCTCTCTTTTTCTTTCTCCCTCCCTGGATTCCAGGCAGGGATTCCCAGCCCAGGTCTCGTCCCAGAAATTTGGAGACAGAGTCGCAGCGCCCATCTTCCACGCTGTCGGGATGCGACGAGACCCGAGGCGATGGACCCAACTAGACATGGGTTATGTTTTCCACGGATAGTTAGGCATTAGGGCGAGGGTGGATGGACACTTCCAGGTACAGGTACAGTTAGCCATCACTTGACACGATCACGGTAATCGGTGACCCATCTGACAAGAGCGGAATGGCGCAGGATACAACCATGACGGACAAATCTATAAAAGAACATGGCCAAAAAAAAAAAACCCCCAACTTCGGAAACTGCAATGGCCAACATCGGCCTATTTGACGGCGCACGTGGTTATAAGGTCAACACAACCTCAGGACGCCTCTCAGCCACCAATGCACGCCTCCCAGTTCTTTCGCGTCCGTCCTGGATCCTGGGTAATCTCGTCAACGAGCACTGGCCAGGAGCACTGGCCAAGAAGAGGTTCGGGGCCACCAAAGGACAGGGCATCCAACATTTCACCCTCGCCTACCCGTCGTACCATTCAAGATAGTCCCTGGAAGAGGCCAAACGTTCTGCCGGAACATCAAACACTCCCCTTTCCGCTCGGCCGATCGATCACGCCAAGTAACAACAAGCATCCTGGCTTATCAACATGGCCACGACTTGCAGGGATGGAGAAATGCGAGGCGTCGAGACCTCAATGGCTCCCCTCAGCCTTGGGTTCAGCCCCCCCCAACCTCAACCTCAACTTCAACCCAAGGCGTTCATGCCGCATGCGACCCGCATGTAATGTGTAGCATGGAGTCGGGAGTCAACTAGGCATCCACACTCCATGCATATTTCCCTTATCCTCCCCCCTGGACCACAGCTGCCGATTGCATAATGCCTGGCTCATTCCGGCAACCCGGTACCAGGCACTGACGACATTGCCGACTGCCAAATCATCCCATGCTCACGCTCGCTCGCTCGACGTTTCGAAACCTACCCGCGTATATATGTGCCATCGACAAGCCTTGCCCTATACTCGAGACGGTGGCCATGGTCGTGCATCTGGAAAATCCCAGACTGTGATTGATACCTAAAGTCCCGGGCCCTGCGTCATCACCACAGCTGCACTGCACCAAAAGAGGTGGGACCGGCTCAGGACCAAACCTATTCGCCGGACTCTGGTTTCTTCTTCTTTTTTATTCGTCAAACGGCTTCCTCCGTGGCCATTCATGCCAACACTCCCCCGATTGTGGCTACCCCCTTCCGCTACCCCCCCCGCCTTATTTATATAACGATATCAGAGCCAATCTGCCCCTTCTGCTTGGTCCAGAGGCAAATGTCTATATCTGATATCCGATGATCCCCAGCAACATTATCACATACTGCGGTTTGCGGTCTTATGGGAAGAAGGCAAGGGGGTGTCAAAAGGCACCAGGACCACCGGTTTCCCCTTTCTTCACCACCTGACATCCCTTCACAGTGTCGCGTTGGGTTTTGACCAGAGAAGACTTTCAGGAAAAAAACAAAGTTTTGCCTCGCCTTGCATACTCATTATGGGTGCTTCAGCGAGGATATTCCCTGCACCGACGGACAGCCGCAGGCCAAGGACATGTCGCCTCAAAGAAAATTTGGCTAGGAGAAGAGGGATTCATACCTGCTCGTTGCTGATCGGTGCAGCTTTTGCCTTGCTTCTCTGGTCCAACATATTTGCATCCCCACCGCCTCCTCCGCTCACTTGGTCCTGGACGAAAGTGGAGCGGGGGGGGCAACCCCCAGACAGTGCCCAACGCGTCTGCCTGTCCTTCCTTCGCCTTGCCTTGCCGTGCGGATCTGCCGCCAAAAGGTATCCGGGATAGGAACGGAACGGAACTGGGGTCACGCACCGCACCTGGCTTCATGTCTCAACGATCGGCTAATGTGCCCTGCCCTACCCTACCGTCGTTTTGTATCGTCCAGCCATCCTGCCGTGGCATGCCAGTCACCCACGCATGGATGCATATATACATGCATGCATGCCTTTTTTGCTCCTATCACTGCAGAATAACGTAATGCCCATCTTTCGGCATACGTAGATACTGTGCTCTGTTTCTAGATACCCCGTGCTCCTTGCCGCCTGCTTGTTTGTTTGATCGCGTTCTGGCTGCTATACGGCTGCTATACGGCTGCTATACACGGCTTGGCCTGGGGGGGTGAATTGATACGTGCTCTGTCATCCGACTTATCAGATCTCAGCTTTTGATAACCTACCACGACAACGGAGCGGTCTGCCTGAGATAGGATAATTCTGGCTCAAGATAAAGCAAGTTTCGCCGGGGATTTCTTAGTCCGAAACACGAGAATGTCACGTTCTCGTCAGATTCGCCCCAGAGGACTTTGACCGCCTCACCTTTTACTTCAAGAGGTATGAGGTATAATATTTTGTAAAAGTTACTTGTGCGGCTAACATAGATAGTGGCGTTTTTTCTCTCTCATTTTTACAAGGCGAAAAAAGAAAAGAAAAAAGAAGAAAAAAGAACGAAGGAATTGATATGAAAATTAAAAGAGATACGGAAGAGTCCAAGACGTCATCGTCGTCTTTCGTCCATTCATCCATGCCCCGATGCCGCTACAAGCAGGTATGCGGATGGGCACCCAAGCAGCATATGGGCATATGAGCGTTTATAGCGCCAGGCATTGTCACCCATCAGACCGCAATGGCGGAATACATCCAGAGAGACGCATGAGCTGAGGGTGAGTAAAAGACCTGACTGGGCCGTTGACGGGATATGCCTCATACACCGCCCTCTTGCCCCCGATCAGCAAGTCCGGCCTCCTGGAAAGATGTAGTTCCTTCCGGGCTGCAACAAGTACCCAGATGGGGTTCTTCTCCCCGGCCCATGGCCTCATCACCCCCGTACCATTTCCTGACTACTAGGGCGAATCGCCCTCGGATACGAACAGTGAAAGAGTGCTGCTGCTATGTATCTAGTTGACCAGCCCAGGCAATGTTGTGGACGATTTGTCAAAACCGGCATCGCTTGCACGCGCTGTATCTATGGGTCATGCACGTAATGGCGCCTCCAACTCCATAGCCAGATGTGGACTGATGCCCAAAGCCCTCACCGTGTCTGAGTCTTTTCCTGCGCAGGGCTTCCTTCGCCAGGAAATTCCTCTATTGTATCGTGCTGGCCCACAGAAGTCGTCTCAGCCGATGATTGCTCGACACCAGCAACAGAAGGAACGCGTCTGAGCGGTTTCCTCTCAAGGTCGTCCTGTTCGCTGCACGATTTCTCCTGGTCCTCAAACGTAAACGCGTCGGACAAGTTGACGGCCAGGAACGACTTGGGCAATTTAACTCTTCAACGAGAGACATGAGATCAGCACGCCATTACGACTCGACGAGATTTGTGCATGTGTGTGGATGAATGAAACTTACTGGTTGAACTTGGCCCTCAGGGTGTGTATCACTTGCAGCCAGTTTCCGTGAGCTGTCAGGCTACGTCGTGGGGCACAGCCTATGCAATGCTTGCTGTCAAGCTGGATATGCAGCGGATCAAAGACATGGCAGCCCGGGCTGATGGTGATGCGAATGCTGTACTCATAGGTCGATTTGTCATCGACCGAGCAGTCGCCAGAAACCGTCGTCTCCGATTCGTACAGCTCAAAGCATATCTGAGATAGATAGTCGAGTTCCGGGATAGAGCTGCGCTTGATCTTGGTCTCGATGCCGCCCTCGAGGATGCAGTTGAGGAGCGTATAAATGTGCGACTCCTTGGTGAAATAAAAGAAAGATTTGGCATCAGACGACGCCTGCATCTCCTCGAGGTCCTGCACAATCTCCTTGAGGAGGGGAAGCGACGTAAGGAGACCGATTTCTAGCTTTTCGTTATCCGAAATGCCGTACTCCTGAGGGCAAATGTAGTCAAAGAGAACCTTTGAAAGCTGGTAGAGCTCCTCCAGCAGCTCCAGGCGGACGTCTGTCTTGGTCTGAGCCGTGCAGTTGCCTTTATACAGCGTAAAGTACTGCTCCGTCGGATCATATTCAGCCAGGTGTCTGAAGCCATTGATCAGAGATCGTCGCTTGAATAGGTGTCGGATCGACGACGTGCGACTCCCGTTGTTGTCAGGGCTCTTATCCGAGGCTCCGCAGTTTTGATAATAGTTGGTGTAGCCATTGAGGTCATCCAGGGACCTGCGGTCATCCGCCTTCTTGGAGATGCCCTTGTGGCCGTTGTTGCCACTGCCGTGACCGTTACCACCGCTATTGTTTTCCTTGCCGCCACCGCCGCCGTAATCATCCTGCAGCATGCCCTTGGGGGGCGTGAACACCCACAGCAGGAACTGGCGGTTGTGGAGAGCATCAAACTTCATGGTGTCGTACAGCTCCGAGATCTTGCTGGGGTCGACTTTCTCGCCGTCACAAAACTCGGCAAACAGCTTTTCCCACCGCTCCTTGAACAGTTGGGCATCCTCTCCGCAGCACCAGCGCGCCTGGATGTTGGTGACCACTGTGGCCTGAGACAGCGACGGAGTCATGGACGAAGCCAGAGACGAGAACGAGCTGTCTCCGGACAGCCGCTCGCTCGAAGGGCTGAGTATCGGGCCGCTGGTGCTGGCAGCGCCGCTATAGAGTTTCTGGTAGTTGTGCTGCATGACCTCGCGGAGAAAATTCATGAGCTGCACCACTCTGCTCTGGACTTCGGACGGCTCCGGCATGTTGTCCGGCCATGCAAACTGCGGCGGCCGAGGGACGCCTTGGCGAAGCAGGCCCTTGAGCTTCTTTTTGACCTTGTCCATCTCGTCCTTGGCCGCGTTTGAGTCATCCAGGAGATCCTTGCGCGTGGTGATGTATTCCTCGTTCACGCTGTCCTGGCCGAGGAACGCCGCAGCCCAGATCTGAGCGCTCGTCGTGACGCGACGCTCCGAGCTGCTAAAAACATGCACCTCGTCGAGGATGTCGCGGTTGAGGAGGAGAAGATCGTTGCGCATGCTTTCCCCGAGCTCCTGCGCCTGGTAGCGTGCCGAGTGCGTCGGCTCGCCGCCCCACTTGACAATGAGCTGGAGCTTGTCGAGCACGAGCCTCTCCTCGGCCGCCGTGAATTTGGACATTGTGACACCGGAGAGCGAGTCGTGGCGTTTTGGCGGGATCCGAGGGCTCTGATGCTGAGGGTTGTTCTGTGAAGAATCTTGCCAAGGATCCGATGAGCGGTCCTGGTGGTCTGGTCGCAAAGCATCGCCGGGCTGCCTCGCCGGGGGCGTGGATTTCGCCTTTCGAAACATTGGCTTGATCTGGATTTTGGTGCCAGCCCAGCCGCCTTTCTTGATCAGCACGTTACGAAGGGTCTTTAGTTTGTGAAGATCCTCGACCGCGGCTTCCATGGCGACGTCGACCGCCTGGAGAACGCTCATGAGGGCGGCCTCTCCGATCAGAAGAACTTCCTCGCTGTGTCCCTTGAGCAGTGCGATGAAAGGCTCTGTATGGAAAGTGAACTTGAACTTTTGCTTGGGAGTGCGGTCGGCATGTCGCATAACCGACACGATGCCCTTGAGTTTCCACGAGTGCTTGGGCGGAGGAGGGGCCGGTTGCTCGTGTTCGTGGCAGTGGTCGTGGCAGTGGTCGTGGTCGTGGTCGTGGTCGTGGTCGCGCTCATGCTCATGCGCCTGCTCGTGCTCGTCCTCCTCAACCGCCACATCGTCTTCATGAGGCTCTGGCTTTGCCTGGGTGGACGTGGTCATTGATTTGAGGGAAGGAGACGTAGAGCACCGCCCCGGTTCTGCTACTTCTCCCATCAGAGCCGCCTGCGGGGGGCTGGTGCTGGTGCTGGTGCCGGTGCTGGCGGTGCCAGGCACTTTCATGATGGAACCTGGCTCGGATTTTGGAGAGGCACCCAAAATCGCGCCCTGCGAGTCCCGCTTCCGGGTCTCTTGTGAATAGTTGTTACTCGCGCCGGTCATCATGGATCCAACCGATTTGACAGACATATTGTCCCCCTTGACCAGCGTCTTGTCGACATCCGAGATGGAAGGCGACGGCAGCGGGGGGGTTGCGGCCCCTCTTCGCAGCCTCTCCTTGATGAACATCTCCTTGAGGATGTTTGCAGAGTGGTCGTAATAACTATCGTTATCCTTGACAAAGCTCCAGCCGTTGACATCGATGACATAGCTCATTCCAGATGCGCGAAGAAAGTCGAAGCCGCAGACCCGCTGCCCAAAGGCCTTTGATATCTTGCTCGCAATCTCCTTCTCCTCGGGGTTGAGCGCAGTCACATAGCGAATCTCTTTGCCGTGGGTGTTGCGCCTGACAAGGCCGTCAACCACAGGCGACTTGCGGGTCTCTGCGTGGCAGTAATACGGTCCCACAGTATAGGCCTTGACATCCTCGGCGTTGTCGACTCGCATGAACTTCTCGTAAATGTAGCTGTTGCCCGGTTCCGTGATTGCTCGCGGGATGTTGAGATCGGGTACAAACTCGGAGCTTTTGTTGCCGATCTTCCTAAACAGCCTCCTCCCACCACCGCCCTCTGAAGACGGGAAGTAGATGACGATGTTGTGATCCTCGCCACTGGTGGGTTTTTCGACAAAGGGCTTTCTCAGGCGCGCACCGTCCACGACGAGAACGTCGCCATTCTCGACCAAGTCGATCTGCTTTGTCGGCGTCACCTTGCCAAGCTGAGCGAGATCCAGAGACGCTCCGGACATATCTTTGGCATACTTGCAAATTTCCGGAGTCAGGAACTTGGGACCACCGTCACGGCTGACTTCGAGCCGGGCGGGCGTTGGCACGGATATCTTGTCCAGGATCCGCAGACACAGCCTTCGATCCCACAAGACTTTTTGAAGAGGGACGTCGTTGACACAAAACGGTTTTCTCGCCTTGACGTAGGCTATGGCCTTGTCCAAAGGGAATCCGTCGGAGTAAAAGGATATCAGATAATCGCTGCAAGAGAGTTCATTAGAGGTGTCAGCGCGGGCAACTTGGGCATTAGGTTGCAGAATCCGGGCTTACCAGACGGGCCAGTTCTCGACAGCTGTGTCGGTAAGGAAAGAGAAGGGGAGAGAGGGGGGGAGGGGAGAGCAGTTGATGTGGTCAGCCATGAGACCCTCGTCACTTGGGGGAGCTCTGACCATCTATCCAGAATCTAGATGGCCATCATATATATCATCATACCTTCATCCAAGATCACCTTGTCACCAAAGACGACAACATCGAATTCGCGGTTTGCGATTAGACGATTGAGAATGTTCCTGCTGGGTTTGCTTCTGGCCTTTATGTCGAGTGCGCACACGCCAATGACGCCCCACGCTGCTGGCTTTGCTGGGGGCGTATTAGAGAGCGTGCTACCTCTCAAACGAGCCGACCGGCCAGGGGACTGACCGTCTTCTTTCTCCCTCTGATGGGAGCCTCGCTCACCACTCGGGCTCTGGCTGCTTGCTGTGGCGCTCCCGCTCATCCGTCTCGTTACTCTACTGCGAGATCTGGTGGTCTGGGCACGCAACTGGTCGCGCGACGAGAGGCCCTTTTTCATAATTTCGACATGATGGCCGATGTGGGGTGAGAGCTGCCCAGGGGACGGGGAAGGAGTTGGCACGGTCGAAACGGGAGCGGAGGCCGACGGGGCAGATGTGGACGCGTTCGGGATTGAACCTGGCGGTGATACGGTGGGAAAGGGAGTAGCAATGGCATCAGTGGTGGTGTTGTGTGCCACTGTCACGTGTGATGCATGCGATGCAGGTATGTGAGGCGAAGGGAAGTGAGCATGGTGATGGTGATGGTGATGGTGTGCGGGTTGCTGTGAGGCGGGTGGTGCTGTGTGGGCCGAAGGCCGGGACGAGGAGTGGGGAGAGCTGTCTTCCTTTTCTCTGGGGGCAGTTGATGATGTCTCCATATCGCCAGCGACTGGGGCACGGGGCCGGGACTGTAACCGCGGCTGCGACTCGGGCGTTGTGCCAGGAGGAGGAGGAGGAGGAGGAGGTGGCGTGATGTCTCGGTCCTTGGAGCTCGTTCTGCCCTTTGGTTTTGGTTCGGGCGATTCCCTCAGCTGTGCGGCCGCGTTACTGTCGATGACAACAACTTCACCGGGTGTCGTCTTCTCTGCTTGCCCAGCGGCATGGGCAGAGGCGAAGGTTTGGTGGTGGTGGTGGTGGTGGTGATGACGGTGATGGTGGTGGCTCTCGTCTACAACGTCAGAGACGTCCGACACGGCAATGGAAGGTATCACTGGTGCTGACCTGGGCTTTTCGTCGCGCTCGTGAACCAATGGTCTAAAATGGGATGGCGATATAGGGTTTGGGGAAAAGATTAGCAGTTCTGGTGGTGCGTCATCGAACGAGGCGTTGATGGGCGAGCTAGCCCTTGCCCTGTCAAGGCTACTACTGCGTGCTGGAGCCATCCTTTCCTTATTTTGGGTCAACAGCGCAGGAAAACCGGGTCCATTTATTCATAATAAAGGTGCTTTTGTGGGGGCATCGGAGGCTCCAGGGCGGGTTGATGTTGATGGTACAGAGTTGATGATTGTAAAATGGATGCAAAGGGACGCGTGTCGAATCAGGAAGCCAGAGACGACGTCAGTTCTCTGATTGCATCACTTGTATGTTCGATCATGTATGTATGCACCATCACCGTGATAAATCGCATCAAACAGATGCCGACGTATCTGGTCGAGGTACTTAGTTGCCAGATAATATTGTATCTGCACTACATGTACCATGTCGATTGGACTATTCACTCCTTCTCCCTATTCACTCCTTTCTCCTCTCTTCGACCTGATGCCATTGGAAGAGTTTTCTACTGTATTCTGTATTACCGCCTATATAGGAAGGCGGTGGGGTAGTGGGGGGGGGGTAGATATGGGAGTCTGGTTCCTTACTGGCAGAAAAAAAAAAATGGTCCACAATGATGCGATGCTTCCACAACCTCAGATCGACCAGCAAAGCCATTGGCAGACACAACATCCCTCTCAAGTCTTGTGACGCGACTTGTCGCATACGCTGCGATGTCTCACTCACATAGCGAAGGACCTCTCGTGAAGCGCCCGAGGCTCGATTCCTCTGATCCGAGCAACTCTGGACCGGCGCACGCATCCGCCATCTTTGCCCCATTTAGAGTACGTGCTTTCAGCAAGATATGCCATACCATGACTGTCGCATCGTTGGGCGTCCAGCTGACTCGGGCTTATATCACCTCTCTTGTCTTTTCTATATAGACTGTTGGCTTGGTGTCTCCTACGAGCGTCCCCTTTACATCGCTGCCACTGGGCAAG
>JAOYNU010108996.1:0-36066 GCA_026745395.1 Tympanopsis confertula | reverse complement strand
TGAGTTGGCTCGTCTTGTCGGTTGGCCTGAGATTTATCATTATCAGACCACTCTAATGCCATCTCGACCTACGTAGCCGAGTACGTCGGTTGGACGCTCACCTGGACCGCATCCCACTCGTTGCTGGTGCCTGGCCTCAGGATGGCGACGTGTCCACCACCAGCAGCACGTACGACGCCTTCTCGTCCCCGCGCGTGAGGGAGCTGCTGCGCATCGTCAAGGCCTTGTCTGCCGCCACCTCATCGTCGACTGCGGTTCTGAGTGCATCCCAGATACGGCTCCTCCTATCCGAGTCGGGCATCGCATCAGCTGATTCGGCCGAAAACGTCAACACCAGCTTCTTCAAAGGCCAATACGTCGCCGAGATCGAATGGCTCGTCGTCAGCAAGGCTGCCATTCAGGTGTACGGCGTCGTGCTGAGCACTCTTCTCGACCAGATCGTTCCCCTCAACGAGGACATTTGGTACTGGGACAATGTGCTGAGCTCGTACGCCAGCAGCGGCATCTACACCGTCCAGACCAGCCCTCTTCAACTGTGGGAGGCTGCTCGCGACATATACCGCGTCAGCCGTGAGCGGATGCGCGGTTTTGACCGGTCGCCCAGTGCGTTGGTCGAGTCCACCGGCAGTGGTCTGGTCGCGCGCTGGCGTCGTTTCTACGCCGTTGTCAACAACAGCATTCGGGAGCGGTCGGTGCTCAATCTGCAGAATAAGATGCTGTCGCCTATCGCCAAATCCCGCGCACGCGCCCGACGAAACCAGGCGGGCCTGGAGCGGCTCAGACAGAGAACGGCGCACATTCTCGGCATGCTCATGAACGAGGGCCTAAAGTTCTCGCCCGTGCAGGTTGCGAGCTCCCGGAACGACTGGAAGGCAGTCGTGCTGCGCAGCGTTGACTTGATGGAGGTGGTGCTGAGGGAAGCCCGCAACCCCGACGTTACGCTGCCCGACTTGCAAGAAAGGGCCCTTGGCGGCACCAACCAGGCCGGCAAGCCGCGCATGCCGGAGGAGGAGAAACCCGTGCGACCGGCTCTCCTTGCCCAGCGGCTCCTCTCCATCCTCGAGACCGACCTTCCCACACACGTTGCAGAGACACGCCGATCGGTGGCTGGGCACGGCAAGCCGTCGCGGCTTGTACGCTACTGGCTTCCTGTGGGCATCGGACTGCTGTCGTCGAGCACTGTTTTCCGCATCATCCTGAACCGCCGTGCCGACATTGTCAGCTGGATCGCCGACTTTGGGGGCACTGTGCGCGACTTTTGGCTCAACTGGGTGGTTGGCCCCGTGCGCAAGATCATCGGGACGATCCGCCATGACGAGAGCAGCGAAATCGCCATCATGAGCAGAGATAGTCTCCGTGCGGACCGTGAAAGTCTCGAACGGATGGTTGTCGACTTTGCGATTGACAAACCTCAGTTCGCTTCCAGCGGCTCCGCGCTCTCGGAATCCCAGATTGCGGATATCCGTGCCAAGGTTGCCGAGGGGGACGTCACGCCTGTCCTCCGCGCGTTTGAGAAGGAGCTCAAGAGTCCCTTGTCGGGCGCCGTCCGCGGCGACCTCGTGCGGTCTCTGCTGATCCAGGTGCAAAAAACCAAGGTTGACATTGAGGTTGCCATCAGCGGCATCGACTCTCTGCTCAAGAGCCAGGAGCTTGTGTTTGGCTTCCTCGGCCTGACGCCCGGCATCCTGGTGTCGTGGTCGGCCTTGCGGTACCTCAGCAGCACCCTTGCGCCGAGTGCCCGCAACGCCCAAAAGGCAAGCCAGCAGAGCGGCAAGACGGTTCGTGTTTTGCGCAACATTGACCGTATCCTGACGGAGGCCTCCCAGGACCAGCACACGGGCATGCTCGGCTATCGCGATGTCGGTCTGCTGGTATGCGAAGTGCATGTGCTCCGAGGTCTCGTGCGTCAAGGCCGTCTTATGCCCCGCAACGTTGAGCGCGAGCTTCTGCAAGATCTGGACGATCTGGCCGGCGCCAAGAGCATCGAGTTCCGGAGCAAGACGTTGGAGCGGATCCGGTGGGCGTATGCTCGGTGGCTTCGCTGAGAGGTCAATATCGGGGAAAAGCTATGTTTACAGAGTGTTGATTTAATTTAATCCGAGCATGACCGTCATGTCCTGTTTCTTTCTCTGAAAATCATACTTGACAATCACACAGTCGACACTGCATCCTGCCGGTTCTCTCTTGGCGGAGAGCACTGTTTTGTCAGGGCAGCACAGTGCTCACATGATAAAGATGTGAGACTATCATGGCACAAGTGGTCCAACCACACGAAGCCAGTCATTCGCCTGTTTCTGTGGTGAATTAGATGGACTTTGATCATGAGCTCACGTTTCGTCAGTTGTGCCGATATTGATATATACCAACCCTTGTGACAGCAGTGGTGGAATCAGTAGATAATGAGCGACCATGTTGCCACGTTTATTTATCGACCAATAGACTGGGTCATGTGACGCCTCTCTCTCTCGTCGCCGTTGTTGACGACGCTCGATTTTATACCTCTCTGGGGCCCTTACAAATATCCTCAAACCCCTTGCTGGACTTTTATTCTGTTCTCGACCCTGATCTAGAACAGGCTCTCGCCGCTAGCACCTACCAAGTACCCACCTTATTTATCCCCATGACGATTCGTTTGCTGTAGAGAAAGGAGATATCCGTACAGTGCATTCTCGATACATTTACGTAGCGAACGAAAAGTAAAGTGCAGTGTAGTGCAGTCTTTTTTCTTGTATAGATCGAGACACGAATACGTATTGTATTGTATGCGGAGCAGAGGGGCCAACCACCTTTTGGTGTCGCTCACAGCAGCCAAAAAAACCACCACTCAGAGCCCTGCCGACTTCACTACGGGTAATTAATTCTGCCCAAGGCTACCCTTGTCTTATCTGAGGTTTGTCTTTCTTGTTACGTCGCATACAGAGACCACAGACAGACAAGGCAGACAGACTGAACTGAACTGGACATAAGTCGTCACTCGTCTCACTCGTCAGCCAGCTACACGCCCACCCCCGGTCATCCCCAGTCGTCCAATCCAGCCTTCCCCGTCCGTCCAACAACGACAAAGTCGCCTGCGACGCGAACGAGATTCTTTCCCACCACAACCCCCCACATTCCTGCCCATCATCAACATCAGAGAGCCTGCAAAGCAAACAGAAGCATCCCCGCAATCATGTCGAGCAATCGCAATTACGACTTCCTCGTAAGTCCATCCTGCTGTTTCGTCTGTTCGAGTGTCCCTCCCCCCTCTCCACCGCTCATCGCCAGCGACCGCGGGCGCCTCGATACCATCCCGAAACAAGGGCGGGCCGAGCGAGCGAGCGCGGTGTCTCCGCCCGCGGTCTGGACGCCGCATCCATCCATCCCCCCCCGCTCGTAGACTCTATTCTCACGAAACAAGCTGACCAGCTGGTTTGGGCGCGCAGATCAAGCTCCTGCTGATAGGAGACTCGGGTGTGGGCAAGTCATGCTGCCTTTTGCGCTTTAGCGAAGATTCCTTCACGCCGTCATTCATCACAACCATTGGCATCGATTTCAAGATCAGGACTATCGAACTCGATGGCAAGCGCGTGAAGCTCCAGATCTGGGACACGGCCGGACAGGAGCGGTTTCGCACCATCACGACAGCATACTATCGGGGCGCCATGGGTATCCTTCTCGTCTATGACGTGACAGACGAGCGGTCGTTCCAAAGTAAGGAGACTTTAATATATATATACCTTTCTATCTTTTATTTCCCCCATGCTGACAGCTGGCGTCCAGACATCCGCACGTGGTTCTCCAACGTCGAGCAGCACGCCACCGAGGGTGTCAACAAGATCCTTGTCGGAAACAAGTGCGACTGGGAGGACAAACGGGTTGTCTCGGTCGAGCAGGGCCAGGCGCTGGCATCCGAGCTCGGCATCCCCTTTATGGAGGTTTCGGCCAAGAGCAACATCAACATCGACACCGCCTTCTACAGCCTTGCCTCGGACATCAAGAAGCGGCTCGTCGACAGCTCCAAAAACGACCAGCCAGCAAGTTCGGTCAACGTCAACGACAAGGGCGAAGGCGGAAGCGGAAAGTGCTGTTAGGGTGATTTTGGCGCTGTTTTGTGGAAGAGGTCCAAGATACCCGGGCGAGCGCCTGCCCGACATGATGGCCGGGACCAGAATCGACATTGATACCCCACTGCTGTGCTGTGGCCACCGAACGAAGCCTCAACCGGACCCCCTCACCGCCAAGATAATATGGGTAGAATGACGGCGGATCATGAATCATCTTTTGGTCAAATCGGGTGCCTGAGAAGCGTTGTGCATGTCCAATACCAGGGTTGGTGGTTTTATGATACAGAACAGAGGATGGGTTTTTTTTGTGCTCTCGTTTCTATTTCCGCCAAATGGAGTAGCTGTGACAGGACGGCGGAAGGGATCGAGTGATTCTTTATGTGGCAACGTCCCCACTGATGATTTTCGCACAGTAGAGAGAGCGAGAGAGAGAGAGCAAATGGGCCCGGAGTTTGTCGTTTTTCCTGGGTTTACTTTACGGCTTACGGATAATGGTACGCTCTATAAACTCAACACCGCATTTACCTGATGGTTGCCAAAGAAGAACAATGCAAACAGAGGGTATCTTTTCTTATATCTTGTGCACGTTGAATGTCATGACAGAGGGGCTGGAATGCTGAGGATCTCCCGTCAGATGGACCCTCTTTCGATGCCACCACCGCCTGAAGCGATGGGCGTCATGGTCGCCAACAAAGGACACGACGAACCTCGAGGAGGAGCAGGCCGTGCTGTTGTTGTTGTTGTTGCTGCTGTTGTCTTCGTCGTCGTCGTCGTCGTCGTCGTCGTCGTCGTCGTTGTTGTCTTGTTTTTTGCGACCAGGCCTCCCCCACTGTCTCATCCTGACTATGCTCCACTCATAACCAGCCTCGGCGGCGTCATCCTGCACCAGGGCCCGGAGCTGCGCGCTCGTCAAGGCCAGCGCAGCGGAGCCTGCGTCCCCGTCGCCGCCGCCTTCCAGCGAGACCACAACCATGGAATCCGACCTCAGCGCGCTGCGCAGGAGCTGGCGCAGCGACACGGCGCGTGCGAAGGCGGCCATGACGTGCGGCCGGGTCGAGCCTCGCAGGGGAACGACGGGGAGGACATCGGGAGCGGTCAGGGAGAAGCCTCGTGCGTCGGCATAGGCCTGCGGATCGGAGACGATGCGAGCGGACCGGGCCGGACGGTGGAGGTCAAAGGCCAGGCGTCGGCGGCGGGTCGCGTTGTCGCACCAGAGCGCGGCCGAGGCGGGCGAGTCAAAGTGCAGGAACCATTGGCCTGACGGCTCGAGCGTGGCTGGGTCAAGACGCGGCAGCGCTGCGACGAGGTCAGATGGGAGAGGACATGGACATGAGATATGTGTGTGTGTGTGTGTACCGTCAACGAGGCCGCTGGTCCATCCGCCAATGTGCTTGCCCGGCTGGTGGCTGATGCGGTACAAGTCGCTGGCGACGAGAGACCTGCTCAGGTCCTTGAGGAGGAGCACGGTGGCCGGGTCAACGCTGAGGTCCTTGGCCTGGAGCTTGGCCTTGTCGGCAGCCCGCCTGACGTTTTTGACCCAGCCTGCCTGGTCGTCCCCGTCGTGTGACGCTGACGGCGGTGGCGATAATGCCCACTTCTGGCCGCGGCCGGGCGGCGCTCTGGGCCTCCATTGGGCCGTGCCTGGGTGGTCGCCTGGGTCTGGGTTTGGCAGAGGCAGGTTATCGGCGATTTGGAGGCGCGAGAGGTGTGCCTTGAGACGGGAGAGCTGGGACGGCGGGGGGCCAGCGCGGGGGGGCAGCTTCGAGGGCGGAGGCGATTGGTCCTGGGGTATCGGGGAGGAGGAGAAAGGCCGGAGAAGCCATGCCGGGCCGAGGGACTGCGGGCGCGGCAGTCGGCGTGTGAGCATCCAGGAGGAGCAGCAGGCCAGAAAATGATGAGCAAATAAACAGATAACAGCGTTTGGCCAGGCCAGCTGAGTGTTGTGTGGTGGCAAGGAAAGGAATTAATTATATTTGATGAATATTTCCAAGCACGACCAGCTGGCTGCAGCTGCGGCGACGCGCCAGCTCAAACTCAAATCTAGATTTATATCAAATTCTATTCTATCTCCAAATCTCAGAACAAAGCCTGCCTGTACCCCCACACCACGTCCAGCGACACGGCCGACCCCCCGCACACAACAACGACCACGTTCCTGGCAGCCCACTCGTCGTCGCTCAGGCCGGCGCCAAGCCTCTCGCGCAAGCCCACCGGGCCGTACACGGCAGCCAGCGCGGCGCCGCACGCCACCTCGACCAGCAGGCGCGTGTCGTCGAGGAACCTCACGACGGCGCGGGCGGCGTCGTCGTCGCCAACCACCACGCTCAGCACGCTCGGGTGGTGGTGCTGGCGGTGCCGGCGGCTGGCGTACTCCCACGTCCGGTCCGAGACCCTCGTGGCGCCCAGGCTCGTCGCGATGGACGTGATGGCCGGCAGCGTGACGTGGCTGCCCGCCCTGACGCTCGCGTTGAGCGAGTCGGCGCCCTCGGTCTCGACCGCCACCACCACCGCCGGGGCGCATGCGGGCCGGCCGTGGCGCTCCACGCCCTGGACTATGCCGTTGAGCAGCCCGCCGCCGCCCACGGCGCACACCACGGCGTGCACGTCGGCGCCGGCAAGCTGCTCGGCCACCTCGTCGACCAGCGTCGACACGCCCTCCCAGATGTCGGGGTGGTCAAAGGGCGGGACGTAGACGCCGCCGGGGTCGTTGGCGAGCAGGACGGAGCGCAGGTGGGCGTCGGCCTCGATCCACGAGCGGCCCGTCTGCACGACGGTGGCGCCGAGCGCGCGCAGCTTGGCGAGCATCATGGGCGCCGTCGTCTCGGGCACCGCGATCGTGCAGGCCGACCCGAGCGAGATGGCCGCGCACGCGCACGCGAGCCCGGCGTTGCCGCCCGACGACGAGTAGTATCGCACGCCGTGCCCGGGTGGGCTGGTCCCGTGCGCCATGGCCGCTTTGCGCATCAGGTTGCCCACGCCGCGGGACTTGAACGAGCCCGATGGCTGGACGTTTTCGAGCTTGAGCCACACATTGCTGCGCAGTGAGCACACAGTCTCTCTTATATATATATATATATATATCTCTTTTCGTCGACTGACTCACCATCCTGCAATCTTGGAGAGTGGTGGGCTGAGCATACATGGCGTTTTGATCCACGGCGAGGCCATCGTGACGATTCTGATGTTTGACACTTTGTGTTTTTTATTACAAGTTACTGTGTGTTCAAAAGGCAGGGTTATCAGTTGGTCGGATATATCCGGCTAAACTATTATTCAATTCACAAATCCAGCGTCCCCGCTTCTGCCAGTCTCGAGAATGGTGTCATCCAAAGAAAGCATTTGCATTCGTCTGGCCAAATGTTAACGAAATCAGTCAAGGTATATCATTCATATCAATATCATCATCGGTCCCAACCGCCGTCCTATATGGTAGAGAGAGGTACACGACTATATCAATCTCTCGTCTTAAAACTCCAGTCAGATAAAAATCCCACAACGAACCCGGACTGCCCTCTCTATTCCCATTTCTTCCACTCCTTGATGAGCTGCTCCATGCGCTCCTCGTGCCGCTTGGCCTCCCTGTCGCGGCCTCGCTCTCTCTCCCACTCGGCCTCCTTCGACAGCCTGTCGAGCCTGCTTCTGATGCTCTCCTCCACCTCGCGCCGCTTCTTGACCCTCCGCTCAAGGTACGCCATGTCGGCCTTGCGGCAGGCCTTGACAAACACCTCCCTCATCCGGTCCGAGTAGAGCTGGCACGTCGTCAGCGACGACCTGCGCTGCGCGTTGATATAAAACTGGCGCGCCAGGGTGCTGCCCTGCTCCAGCTGGGGCCTGACCACCTCGTTGAAGCAGTCGCCGCACACCGTCAGCACCTGGAGATGCCGCATCACGTGCCACCCGCCGTCGATGATGGGCGTGTCCTCGAGGCACTCGACAAACGACGAGAGCCGGTCCAGCGACTTGGCCAGCTGCGTCAGGTCCGTCTCGAGCAGGATGCCGCCCGGGTTGAGCGCTGCGCGGTCCGCAATCGTCTCCATCGAATCAAAGTACTGCACGAACCGCTTCCGATCCTGCTTGAAGCGCATCGCGCACATGCTGCGCGTGGGCTCCGACGTTGCCGACACCGGCACAAAGACGTTCTTGAGGCCCGGCAGCAGCATCTCGATGCACGTCGCGCAGCTGTAGCAAATGTCGAAATTGGGAATCAGATCCCCCGACTCCGGGTTCTTGATGGTATACCACGTGCGCGTCGCCTGGCGGTCCCCGGGGCACGACTCGCCCTTGACAAGCGCGTTCTTGATGGTTGTGGTGATCCACTGAAACGGAAGCAGGTCGCTGCGGTGGTTCTTGAGGTTGAGCAGCCACGCGATGCGATACCACGCCACCGAGCCAAAGTCGCAGGCTATGGGCAGCTCCGCCGGCCGCGCCGCCGGCACAAAGTCGCCGGCAAAGACCGTGTTCTTGAACAGGCCGTCGTAGCAGCCCGGGCACATGTTGAACATGCTGCACTGCTCCATCGTCATCCAGTCCTTCTTGCCCGCAACCGGCTTCTTGCGCCGGCAGTCGGGCAGCCGCGTTTGGCTCATGTCCTCCGAGTATCTGCGGTAGGCGCCCTGCGGCCGGTCGACACTCAGCCTGTCGTGTTCGGGATCAAACGCGCCGGGCTGCCAGCCCCCCTCGGTCGGGGGACTGGCCGACACTATGGGGCTGCACGTCTCGGCCGGCGGGACCGTCATGCCATGGCCCGGTTTGCGGTTGTTGTTGTTGTTGTTGTTGTTGTTGTTGTTGTCCAGCGGTATCTGCATTGGCTGCATCGGTACCGCCGTCGTGGAGGCTCTCATCGTGGGTGCTCGTGACCTTGACCTCGTGCGGGTGGGTATTGGAGGCCGGGCGGCGGATGACGGTCCTCCGCTCTGCGGCGGCGACCAGTCGTCATCGGGGCCGCGGATGTCGTCCCTGCGGCGGTCTTCTGCCATGACTGGCAGCGACGGCATCGAGTGGCGAGGACTGGCGCCGTCGTCTGGAAAAGGCACACGGCCCGCCGGCATGGTGGGCGTCCGACCCCGGATCCTCGACGACGGCGTGGCCATGGGCATGGGCATAGCCATAGGCACAGGCATGGACGGAACCGACGGAACCATGTCGTCGGGGTTGGCGAATTCGCTCTCGCCGTCGCCAATGTCCATTGTGGCCTTTCGTAAAAGCATCGAGGGGGGCCGCAGGGTCCTGCTGCTGCTGTCGTCGCTCGAAGGGTCATGGTCGTCCTCGGGACGCGGGGGGGAATCTCGCCGGGGCTCCCTTGACCTGCTGGGACGCACGTACACAGAACCGCTCCTGGCCGGGGGGGCGCCGGGTTCCCTGGCCAGTCCGGTCATCATGTCGGTGTACCGGTCGATCCTGGCGCCGGATCCTTCGACGGTCGGCTGCGAGCGGCGGCTGTCGACTTGCGGGGAAACGGGCGCGCCGTCATCGTTGCGGGCCTGCCTGTCGGCATATGTGGAGCGACTCCTGGGCGAGTCTGTTGTTGGGGTCCTCAGGCTCGTGGTGCTGCTGCTGCTGCCTGTGCCGTTGTAGTGAGCCTTCTCTCTGCTGATGCCGCTGCCGCTGCCACCAGCACCCGGCCTGGCCGCTTCGGGGGCGGGGTACGACGTCTCGATGGGAGGCACCTTCCTGGAAACGGTGCTCGTGTTTTCCGACGGTGGCTTCTGCTGCTGCTCGGCTTGGGCGGCCGAAGACTGCGAACGCACTCGCGCCCTCCTCTGGGGCTCTCGTTCGTTTAGTGATCCGGACGAGCCTGGGGATCGCCGGCCGCCAAATGGCCTGGACGAGGCGGCTGGCGCTACCCCCGCGGCGGCGGCGGCGGCGGCGAACGAGTCGTTTGGGGCCGTCGTCGGCGGGTCGTACTTGCGGCTGGTGTTTGCCTCATACTGGTGTTGCCTGGTGGAAGGAGGCTTCCCCAGGGTGGGCGACTTCAGCGGCTCGTCGTCATTGGGGCTCAGGAGCACAAACCGCCGCTCCGGGTTGTGCTCGTGTACTTCGACCAATATCGGGTTCTGTTCGACGTCGCCCTTTGAGGGGATCTCGTCGCCGTCGGGGCCAGAATATAACGTATACAGCTCGACGTTGTGCTCTCGCGCAAGCGAATCCGCCTCGTCCTCGACACTTGGACACGGGGGGTACTGACGGGGCGAGGGGTGCGGTGCGTCTTTATGAGCAAACGAGCGAGAGTTTGGGCGAGACGCTGGTGATGACACATCACGAGTGGTCTGCCTTCGGGATGGGAGCGCATGCGGGGCGTCGTGGTGGTGGGATGGCAGGTCTGCCGTGTTTGGAGGAGGACTGCTCGAGAGCCCGCCGTGCGGTGGTGGCGGCGGCGGGCATGGCAGGCACTCGTCATCTTGAGCGTGTTGTTGTTGTTGGTATGACTCGTATGTGGTGGCGGCTCGTCTTGTCGCCCGACGGATTGTGTCCTCGTCGCTGCTGCTGCTGCTGCTATCGTCGGTGTTGCGACTCCTCGCGCGAGAGGTGGGGAAGTAGCCGGCCTCGAGGACGTCGGCAATATTTCTCGCCATGTCGAGTTCCAGAGAGGGAGAGAGGTGTTCGCGAATGTGTTTTTGTTTCCTGGTGGGAGTCGGTCTTGTCTGCTTCGTCCTCGTCTCAATCCGCACCCGCTTTCCGGGCGGGACTCATCGTAGGGAAGGATATGCTGGGTTGTAGAAGAGGACGAGGAAGACGAGGAAGAAGAAGAAGAATGATGATAGAATGATAGTAATAATAATAACAAACAGCAAAAGGACAAGAACAAAGGAACAAAAGAACAAAAGATGGCCTCAGATTGGACCACTGCCAAAGCGGGCTGGGTGTTTGTTTGCTCAGTTGGATAATAATGTTGTTGTTGTTGACTTCTCAAGGTTTGAAGCTTTGCGTGGGTTTGGTGGCAGGCAAGCTGATGATGTAACCGCAGGTGGGGGTGCTCGTCTAGCTGGATCGCAGGGCAGGTGCGAATGCAAAAATGGAAAAAATGCAAATAGCAAATAATGCAGAAATAAAAAAGAACAACAAGAAAAACCCTCAATCTGATGCGGCCCAGGCAGGTCCCTATTGCTCGATGGCAGCCAGGTCAAAGCTATTTGGCATACGGCAGATATGTCGCAAGAGAAAGCTAGCTGGCTGGAAATGGCAGATGGAGGATGGGGACGAGTGCGTGACGCAGGCGAGATGCGGAGCAGTTAACTGGGGGAGGCACAAGGAACGTTGCTGAGAGCGCAGCCAGCCTGGTGGCTAGTCCAGATAGAATAGATGTACAGATAGATGCACAGTTGCTGGTTGGACGGCTCGAGAGCTGCAGAAGCTGGCAGGGGTAAAGGAATCGGCGTCAGCGGTCGGAAAAGCCGACCAAGCAGATAAATGATATGTCAAAGGCGACTAAATGAGCGAGACGATGCTGATAGGCTTGAGAGGAGGTGGAGGTGGATGTGAAAAGAGACAAAAGACAAAGAGGAGAGGAGAGGAGAGAGAAAAACGAAGAGGAAAAAAAGGCGTTCCTCCCCTCGATTGAAGCGGATTATGCTGGATAGTGGTTTCCTGGACGCTCCACTGTGAGGCCTGGGTTGCAAGTCGGTCGCGGTCCCAAATCTAAAGGCCACTCGATGCTCTCCTGGCGCGAAGCGTTCCAAGAGGTTTCTGTTCTGTGGTCTCGGAATCCTACAGAGCTTCCGGAGGGGGCCGCTGGTCGTTTAAGGCAACCCTATGCAGAAGCCGAGTCTTTTATTCTTTGAGCCTTGTTTCCTGTTGTGAGTGTGAAAATATGTGTGTGTGTTTTTTTTCTGTCGTCAGAAAAGTCGGAGTTATTATAACAACAACACTAGCCCTTATGATCAGAGCCTAATATCACCACGGCGACCACACATATACCCAGATTCACATACACAAATGCACATCACACACACATAAACAACACATGGATGGAGAGTATATATGATGAAATCAACGTGTTCTGACGGAGCAGGTTACGTTACGTCACGTCACGTCATGTCCAAGTCCAGGTCGCGTGCAATAACGTCCGATCTCGGAAGGAGAAAGTGGAGAGAGAGAGGGGAAAACCCTGCCAACGGCATGCAAAAGCAGAAAAGATGGGTGGTGAAGAGACGGCCGGGCCAGAGCCTGGGTCCCGATGCGACTTAGGTATCTCTTGGGAAAAGCATGGCCTGGCAAGGCTAGGATCGATCGCGATGGATCGGAGTGGACTTGGTTCTCAGGAGGCGCAGCAGGCAAGGCAGGATCAAGGTCGAGGCCGGGGGGGGGGAGAGGAAGAAGGAGAAAAAGAAAAAGAAGGAGAAGGAGAAGGAGAAGAAGGAGAAGGAGAAGGAGAAGGAGAAGGAGAAGAAGGAGAAAAAGAAGGAGAAGGAAGAGGAAGTAGAAAAGAAAAAAAAAGAAGGCTTTGGGTGGGGCGGTCGATCGACAGTCAATCCGGAGCAAACGTCTGAGAGGTGACGTCTCGAAGCCCCGAATCCGTGTGATGGGTTTATGTCAAAGGGTCGTCGCCGAAGCTGGGCGAGTGGGCGGAGTTCAGTGTAGGCGGGTGGTACTGCAGACGGCTGGCTGGTAACGTCGAGGGACGTTGAGTGAGGCGCGGGAAGGAAGGCGAGGCGGGTAGGGCCGTATGTGAATATCAGGATGTATGTTTGTTGTCGAGTGGTTGTACGGAATGTATTTTATATTGGGCAATATATTTTATATTGGTATTTATATTGGGGGGGCGAGCGTAAACGATTTGAGAGTGAGGCTCAAGGACGTTCGCAAGGACGTTCGACAAGGACGTTCGACAAGAGAAGAGGTGCCATCACCTCCTTTTTAACCTTTTTTGCAGCTCCGTGAACGAACGTGGGGAAAAGGGGGAAGAAGGGGAAGAAGGGGAAGAAGGGGAAGAAGGGGAAGAAGGGGAAGAAGGGGAAGAAGGGGAAGAGAAGGAAGAGAAGGGGGTTACCAACGAGGACTCATTGAGCCGCCATGGTCGTGGGGAAGAATGAAAGAATGATGCAAAGCTGAGCGCTCCCCTCACCCACCCTTCGAAACATCGAAACACCTCATTCTCATATCTGTCCATCGATCATCTACTACGAGCACATGATGCTCCGATGCTCCGATGCTCAGCTCCTCTTCCCCACCACGAATGCAGCTAACAAGCTTCCAGAAGGCGTCGCCGAAACAGTCTGCCCCCTGGGCACCGTGGCGTGCTTCTATGGAGCTTCTCCCAGCCTTCCATGGCCATTCTCGTCATCTCGCTCTGGTCTTTCAGCCAAGCAAGGGTCTGCGGCCGGCGTCCCCGGCCTGGGTCCCGGGCAAGAAACAGGCGGTCCCCTCAAAGACTCTGGCGTTTCCGTTGGTCGCTTTAGCGCTGCCGCCCGGCCTGCGTTAAGCATCCTCACCCTCTATGGAATGTGACCTTTGGGCTTGTCGAAAGTTGCAATCCGACAAAGAGGGGTCGTCGTGTCGTGAATCCCGTTGACAGACGTTCACAGCACCTTCATGTTCCCCATATACCAACAGGCAGGGACATGGGTCGCGGCATTCCATGAACTGAGTCCAAGAGGACGAGAGCACGTCACGTCAAAGTGAGAGAGAGCCTGATACCTAGACCATGTGTGGGGTTGTGTGAGTGTGTGTGTGAGTATGTGAGTGTTATCTCGTCACATCCAGATCTTCACGTCTATAGTCAGTCACATAATAACCTCTCCAAGTACCTGATGCCCCCCTGAGTCCCAGGCACATTCGGTCAGGAGGACAACCCCAGACCCCACAAGGTGTTTTGATACTACGTCACTTGGCAAGACGGGATACCCTTTGAGTTGGCAGCCGTGGAAACCCAATACAATACGCATGTATGCGATCAGAGGCAGCCAGGCAGGTGACATCATTGTAGATGCCAAGACAAGTCAGCGGACACTGGACTGACTGGGCATCTCGGGGACGCCGTTCCAGAATCCAACAGCCATTCGGTCTGATGATGATGTCTGGCATGCTTCTAGGGCTGTTCCCGTGCCGATGACATGACGATATCATGCCATGCTTATCTACAGAGTACACAGGCAGACCAATTCCAGTGGCCGTGTGGTCGGACGAGGACGAATTCTGATCAGCGCGGCCGCCATATCATGGCGTACCATCCACAACGACGTGCCATGGCAGGCAACGGCCATCGACGGTTTCTCCCAGAGCAGCCCAATGTTCCATGTCACAGCAGCAGCAGCCCTGTCGTGTGGCCGTCCGGCACGAGAGTGGGCGACGGACAATCAAGACTGGTCCAGATCGACAGCCACGGGATGGATGCCACAGGCGGTATGCCGCGCGCCAGCCAAGAGGGGGGCAGGGCAGGTTTTCCCGTTTCGAAGCCATGAATTTTGGCTGCGCAACGTTGCTCGAGGCGATAGTCGTACGCATCAGTCGAGGCGATTTCCGACTTCTTCCGAAAGAAGGCCACGGGCAAGGTCAAGGCCCAGACCGAGGCCAGTGGCCGTCACGGCGTCGCTTTCTTCCTCGCAACAGGAAAACGGAATCGCCATTTCCAGCGGCCCGTTTACGCTGCGCCTCGCGCCAAGTCCGGAAGGGAGCAAAAGGCGGACGAAGAGCACGCGTTGCTCAAAAATATCACCATCTAGATGCCTGATAGAAAACACACCATGACACGATACTTGCTGTCTTCTGAACATGACAACAGGTGTGAGCATGATAAAATCGACGGAAAAGTTAGTGTTGGAATCGAATACACCATGAAACAGGCATGGTGCTGTTCAGCGCTCGAAATCTTGCACCCAGGAACACGTCTCCCAAGGCCTCGGTCGGATATAGACCTCATTACACGCACACAGTGCATGGTGGCTTTATGCTTGCTGAAAACAGCCAGTTTCGTTGCCAACAAATTGATCCCACAACGCGTCAACCTCACTCTCCCATAAAATTGCTCGACTTCACACCGTCATGGCGGACGAAACCCAAACCGAGCTCGCGGTATGTAACCGATGCAGCCAATCGTCCACAGTCGTCTGACATGATTGCCGTCCCAGCGCCTCAAATCCGCCCTCTGGTACGCCGTGGGCAAGATGGTCGACGAGTACTCTCTCCACACCAACCGCAACGCGTCGCCGCAGTTCATTGGCGCTCTCACGGAGCTGGTCTGGCTGCAAATCGGCATGTCCCTCAAGTCTCGTTATCGTTTATAGCATCACCATGTCCATGACCTAACGTGGCCGTCTGGTTCCGCAGAGAGCGTGGCCACCGACATCGAGAGCTTTGCTCACGTGAGCACTTGAGCACGCATTCCAGTGATTTTTGGCTGACGACAACAAACAGCACGCGGGAAGGTCCAGAGTGCAGACAGAAGACGTGCTGCTGCTGGCGCGGAAGAATGAAGATTTGCACGACATATTGAAGAACCACATTGACCGGAGGGCGGCCGGAAAAGAGCGCGCCAAGTCCAGCAACTGAAACATGACATTACGTTACGCGTGGATATACATTGCATAGCCTCTTGTCAACAGCCGCGAGGCTCTGTCTAGACACAGGGTGCCCGAATTCTAGGCAAAAGGGGAGAGTTTTGCTGAACGCATTGCGCACGCCAGGTGTTTGCTTGCTTGCTTGCTTGCTTGCTTGATTGTTGCTTGTTTGTTGCTTGTTTGTTCACCACGCCTTTCCAAACACCGAAGCCCACTTCCTCGGAGCCGCCTCCCCAACAACGTGCAGTGGCTTCTGCGAGTTCGCCTGGTCTTCCCTGATTCTGAATTTTTTCCCGTCCCGAGAAAGGCTGTCCATCTTGCGGTCAAACAGCAGCGACATCCTTGCCCGGGACGCGCTCTGCTGCTTCCTGTCCTTGTCGGCCAGCATTTGTCTCCTCCGCTTGAGCACCGAGTCATACAGCGACTGCACGCGGTCCGGCTCGATCTCCGTGATGGAATACTCGAGGTCCCAGTCGATCTTGTGCTGGTCCTCGCTCACGCTGACGCGCTCCTTGTAGCTGCCCATCTGCTTGTGGCGCACCGTCACCGTGAACCCGACCACCTCGGAGTTGTCGGAGCACGGGGCCTGCTTGCCGTGGGCTTCCTCGTCCGCCTGTTTCTGTGCGCTTTCTACGGACGCGCCGGCTAGCTTGTCTTGCCCGCTCGTTTCCTTGTCCTCGTCCCGAAGCTCGACGAGCTGAGATAGGATGCGACCAAAGTCGACGAGGCGGTCGTCATCCGTAGCCGTGATGCTACTGCTGCTGCTGCTATTCCTTTGCGCTTTCGCATCAATCTGTCTCATGATGAGCTCCTTGAGGGACGGCGCATCGGGCGAGAGCGGTTCCGGCTGCGTTGCCTCGGCCGCCGAATCTTCACCAGCAACCCCCCGCACTTGGTTGGGCGGCTCCTTTTCCAGCTGCTCTCCGGCCGCAGCAGCAACAACAGCTTCCTCCTCCTCCTCCTTGGGACCATCGTCCCGGATCAGCGCCTCCAAAAGCGAATCCACATAACTCTCAATGTCATCCACCTTGACGTCTGCCAAAAGACCGCTCTGCTCGAGAGCGACCCGGATGGCCTCGCGAACATGCTCGCTGCCGAGCTCCTCGTTCTCCATGCTCTCCTCGACCCGTGCCATGATCTCGTCCCACACGTCCCCCTGGACCGGCTCGTTCTGGGCGCTCTCTGCGCCCTCTTCCTGCGCCAGGCTTTGCGCCACCTCGCTGTCCGCATTGTCGCTCTTCTCGTGCTCCAGCGCCTCCGCCAGCGCCTCCTCTCGCTGGATGCCCAGGATGCGGTCCTCGTACGCTTCCACAACCTTGGCGTTGGTGTCCTGGATGGCCGAGATCTCGTCTTCGCTGACCGGCTTGGCAAAAACATACATGTACGTTTGGGACCCTTCCTTGGTCTCGACGTGCAGCCGCACAGATCTGCCGTCGAACCTGTGCATGAACTTGTCGAGGATCTCGTTCCACAGCTTCAGGCTGAGCCTGAACTCGTTGTCGCCCAGGACCGTGTTCTCGGTGCCGTGTATGGCAAGATCCATCTCCGAGAGCGGCACGTACTGGAAGCCAAAGATGCGTTGGGTGTTGTGGTAGGCGAGGAAGATGCCGTCCATGCGACCCATGCGCACCTGGAGCGAGTACTTGAGGAAAGCCGAGCGGATCAGGTCGTAGTATTCCCTCTCAAACGACTCGTAATCGCCGTGCCGCCGTTTGATCTCGTAGTCCCGCCTCTGCTCGAAGCGCTCTGCGTCCATGCGCACCGTGACCACCGCCCGTGTCTTGAGATCAAACACGCCCGAGCCCGGGAGCCGGCTGTCGTGCGCGTCGAGCTGGGACCGCATCATGAAATCGCCGAGGCCGCTGTAGTGGTACACCTCGTCCGCGTTCTTTTCCTCGTCGCTAAGCGTCATCGACCTTGATCTCCTGTACTTTTCGTAATCGTCTCTCGGAAGCGTAAGAAGCTTCTCCAGCGACCTGCCGAGCATCGAGAGTATCGTGGCGGTATCGAACTCCTTGTCCGAGTCGATGGCGTACACGCCGTCGCGCCACCTCAAAAAGGTTGCCGCGGGCGCGCGCGTGATTGCGGTGAAATTGTTGGACTCGGAATCGAAGCCCCGGCTGATGCGGGAGAAATTCAGCGGCCGCCAGTTGGACAGCAGATAGTGGAAGTGGGACAGGACCGAAGTCATGCTCGACGTCGAGCCGCAGTACTTCTTGCCGTGCTCGGCAGCGATGCTGATGAGCTTGTTGTCCTTTGACGACGTCGTCCACCCTTTCAGCGCCTTGAAATCGAACTCCTCGATCGGCATGATCCGGCAAAGATACGGGTCAAAATTGTACACCTTGGACCGCAGGTCTTGCAGCTGGTACGGGCCTTGGGCGAAGAGCACCCTGTCGAGCTTGTACGTGAGCTGCGGAGGCACTCTTGTCTCGTTGACGTCTATGGGGACGAGGTTGACCGTGTCTGCCTTGAGCGTTTGCACGTCTCGATGCTTTTTCGCCTGCTCGGGTTTTCTCTGCTTCTTTGGACTCGTGCCATCCTGTTTCTTGCCCCTGGGATCCCAACTGGCAGGGCTGAGTGCGCCTCCCGGGGCGTACAGGTTTTCCAGGAACCCACCGCCGTGCCTCGACTCCTGGTGCGATCCTTTCTTGCCCAGAGAGACCCCCTGCGCCTTGAGCACATGCTGGGCAACCGAGAAGGTATCCTCGCGTATCTCGGAAGCGTTCCGCGACGTCTTGTTCTTGTTTGCGGACCGCTGCTGTCTCCTCAGCGTCAGCAGCTGCTCGACCGCGGCCTTCATGTTTTCAACATCCGCCTTCGACACGGAACCCTGGCTCGGAGGCGGGGCACTGTCGGCAAGAGAATGCCATGGCCTGGCGGCGGCCTGCCCGTCGCCCGCCGATCCATCCCGTCCGCTCGCCGCCTGCTCTACCACCTTGGCTCCTCCTTCTCCTCCTCCACCAAGCCCCGCCGCCTCTTCGAGCTGTATGAGCTCTTCTAGTACCAAAACGTGGTCCTTCAGCTTTCTGATCAACTGCCCACGTATCCACGGTCGCGGCGCCTCGGCCGATTCGGCTGTCCCAACCGGGGAGACCCCCTGCCCAGCCGCGAGCGTGGTCTCCGCGAGCATCACTTTGGCGTCATTGTACACGGTTGTGATGCCTTGTTGTCGGAGGCCCTGTCTGAACTTTTCTTTGGATAGCGTTGTCGGCGCAGAGCGCGGCGGCCTGTTTGGTGCGGCCGAGCCTGAAGACGGCTGCTTCTTTGGAATTCGCCGGCCCAGAGTCGTAGGATGGCTTCGTGAGGGCTTGGTAGATGGTGGTGGTGGTGGTGGTGTGCGTGGCGTGGAATTCGACGAGGCCAGCCTGCGTGAGATCGATTGTGGATCGCAATGGAGAAGAGATGCGCCAATCAACCTTGGACAGGCCTTTTGCGATCGTAGTCGCAACATCACAGTTGCAATCGGTCCACACACTCGTTCACGATCTGGTTGAGCGAATCAGTGCTATTATCCGTTTGCTGTGTGGGAAAAAAAAATCGAAAATAAAAACACCAAAAAAATAATACTAGTAAAAAAACACTCAAAACTTGCCCCTCCATCTCGGATGCAATGCCCCACTACTAACCGGGTCCCAAAAATACAACTCTATCAGCACAGCACGTGACCGGTCGTTACTCCATACATATCCATGCGTTCCCCGGTAATCCCATACAAGAAGTTGCAACAACACCCCGAGTTTGCCACCTTCATTCCACGTTAGTATCCTGGGTCACATCATTCGCCAGCTGAATGCTCCTCGACCGCGAGACTCTGGCTGGCTCAAACTGTCCCTGCACCTCGTAGGCCTGCGCAAGAATGCCCTCCGCCACCGACATCCAAAGCGGGTTGCAGGCGCGCTTCGACTGTGCGGATGCTGCCTGGGCACTCTTAAATGCCTGCTCGCTCACAATGCCTTCGAATAAGCGCCAGTGAAGGACGCAAAGGGAGATGGCGCTACAGAACGTGTTGGACACTTGCGTCGACGTTGTGATGGCTGTGTGTATCGCGCTTTTGATGCCGAGAATAGATTGCTCCTGTTTTGGTAGCGTGACAAGAGCAAGGTTCCATGCCGTTTGGATCTCGCGGTCGGGATGCTGCGCACACAAGGTTTTGATGCGGTCAAACAGTCCTGACTGCACCTGTGGGTTGCGGTGCGAGGCGTGCTGCATTATCCACAGCCTGTTGAAGCCAGCCAACAGACAAATGTCGAGATACGGGCGTGGGGAATAATCGCCGTCGAGACTGAACCTTGGGTCCCCGAAAATCTCGAGGGCCGTTGTCAGATTACCAGTCCCTTGGTGATATGCACCGTTCATGTACCGATGCAAGAGGGCCAGGTCACTGTCCGGTGAAACCCAAGCTTCGGACAAGTCATTCACCTTATCGATCATCTCCTTGACCTTGTCCCATTGTCGACGTGTCGACATGAACAATGCCTTCAGGATATGCATATAGCATGCGAGCTCAATCCTCCACCTTGTCCGACGTATCGAGTCGTGCAGTGTCAACGACTTCGGACCCAGCCCCCGGATGACCTTGGCATCTGCGTACAAGAGGCTGAGACCTTCTTCCCAGTTCCTGATACTCTTGTAGCTGGGTGTCGTGGTACTCCTATCCAGCTCCTTGTTGATGTGGATGATGCTATCAAACGCATGCCTGATGGGGGGGGTCATGATTAGTGGCGCGTCCCGTCGAATCAAAACAGCTTTCCTGCACCACTCACACTAGGCTGTAGAGCTCCAACTTGGTCAGAGAGGAGACGACAAGAAAGTCGAAATCGTCATCGACCGAGGCAGGGCGGATAACGGCAGCGGTGTCGGCACTGATGATACTTGATTCGGCCAGATTCTTCTTGATGGCGACATGAATCACCCCTGACAGATCTTCGCTCTGCATCGCGTCAAGAGCAAACTGCAGTTTCTTTGTTTTGAGGGCTGCCGCGTTGACATCCTTTTCATGCATGCTGCACATCAGGTCCAGCAACAAGACAAGTATGGACAAGGTTCGGTTTTGAGCTATCGGCTCGTGCTGGTACTTTGCAGCTTGTGCTATGTACTGCTGTATCAGCTCGATACTGTTTGGCTTCATGGCCTTGATCAAGGCCAAACCTTGCAAGATGCAACACAGCACGGTAACGCCAAAGTCTCCTGCTTGCGTCGCAAGGCTGGCCGCCTCGGTCAGGTTATGGAGGGCAACCTGGTCGGCGGAGTTGCCACATTTTGAGAAAAAATCTGCCTTGAGTAGTCTGAGTGCGTATACCCAGTGGTTATGACCGAATCTATCACGTGTTGTCGTGTCAGTTCCCCCCCCCCCCAAGAGACCGGATTCGACACCACACGAGAGAGCTCACAGTGTCGCATCCGAGATCAAAGCATCCAAGGTCTTCATTCCGGCTTTGCGATTCCGCTGGAAGCCGATTGTGACCAGGAGATAACTCATGCAATATTTGAGGTCGAGGTATTGGTGCTGAAGTGCCAGGTCAGCCAATGATTATAGTTCATCATTGCGTGATAGCCACCAACCAACCTTTTCGCACAATGTAATGCCTTTGCTGAGAGCCGTTTCCGCTTCCATGAAATTCTCCGTCTCCTCGAACAAGACAGACGCGTATTTTAGCCGTATTTGCGCTTCTTGCTTGGGTGTAAGCCTTCCTGTCTGTAGGACGGTCTCGAGACAGGAGAGTCCTGTAGCGATCAAGGTCTGGTATTCTTCCACTTGCGCAGCGTTGACTGATTGTTGGAAACATGACGCCGCCTCTCTGGCCTTCTCTATGCACTCATCGGCAACACCAAGCAGCAACGGCGTCGTGTCCACCAAACTGCCACTTCTACTACTGGCCACAGAAGGTGATCTCCGCGCCGCCATTGACGGCGACATCTGTATGAGAGTGGGCGTGGATACGCTGCTGATGCTCAGCGCTGTCGGAGGCGGCGGCATCCGCGCCAGCTTCGGGGTCGCAATCTTGGATTCGCTCTGTATCGGTTGTGGTATCGGCTGTGGCGCCAGCTGGAAGACCGGCCGAGTGATCGGCTGGGCTGCTGGCTGGGACGCCGCCGGCTGAGATATTTTTGCCGGCGTGGGGGGGGGTGGTGGGCCTTTCCATGGAGGATGGACTACCAGGGTGTTATGAGGGTTCATTTGAGACAGCGCCTGGGGCAGCATGTACTGCGATTGCTGTTGGATAGATTGTTGTTGCATGGCTTGCTGGTGGGGCTGTTGGCGATGAAGAGGCTGCTGGTTCTGGTTGAGGGGTTCTTGATGGGGGAGTTGCAGCTGCCGATAAGAGGTTTGTTGATGAATGGGCTGTTCGAATTGGTGAAGAGGCCCAACCTGTAGTGGTGGCGGCTGCTGTGGAGGGGCCTGTGGTTGCATAGGCAGCTGTTGAATAGGTCGGTGATGAAGCAGTTCGCCATATGGTCGCGCTGCTGGGTATGTCTGCTGCTCCAAAGACGAGACGGGCGCAAACTGCAGACGCTGGTACAAAGGGGTCGGTTGTGTGATTGACGGCAGTTGTTGGTTCGAGTGATATCCGACATTGGCGTAGGGCGCGTAAGCCATGACTCCGTTCATGGACGACATTGCCGCACCATTCATCATGGACGGTTGTGTGTACTGAGGATACTGCGCGCGGGTTTGCGCCAACTGTGGCGACTGCGCAGGTGGCATCGCGAACCGAGAATCCGCATAGGATACTTGGAGCTGAGAGTCGAGGGCGCCATTCGGTTGCATCTGCTGGTACGGAGACTGAGGATCGCCGGGTGGCTCATGGCTATTGTAGGCCTGCCCAGGAGGCAGGGAGCCTCTGTACGTCATCGCGAGGGCACCATCCAGATGGTGGTGAAATTGAGCGTCGTGTATGTTGGGTTGATGCGCCCATTTGAATTATCGCGGACCAATGGAACCAGGTAGCGGCGGGATATCACGTGCCTTTGGCGTCTCACGCGTCGGTAGAATAAGTCATAAGTCTACCTATCTTCATATCTGTGGACGCCTCGATTCTGTATAAAGATTTAACCGCTTTTTCATCAGCTAGAAGTACCACATCACAAGCAAAACTATGGCGACTAATTTGGACGCGAAGATAATGACATCACAAGCGACCCATATCCCTCAAACTTCCAGCTAAAAACCTGGATACGCACGTGATATGCCATGTTATTACTTTAAATCCTCCTCCTCCTCCAGTCAACAAACGGGCAAGGCAGACAGACAGACGGATGTGTGATAGATATCTATATAACTTGGCTACAGTTGTAATATACATGATGATATATAAGCACCGCTCCTAAATGCGAGCATGCACAGAACAAAGTAATATCGACAAAGGACCCCGAAAACACAATTAGGGATGGCCTATAGATAGGCGTCCAAAGGAACAGCCTTGACTGCTTGGGATAACCTCTCCTGGAGCTGGCCGCGTTCGGCAGCGCTCGAGGCTTCGAGGTACTTTGTCCAGATCGTGATTGCCATCATCTGATATCGGAGAGTGGTGTTTTGCTGCTCCAGCTTCTGGATGTAAGCCGTGGCGCAGGGCGAATGTTCTCCGTTGCAGCCGCCATGCGATGAGCAGGCCCCGCCCATCTCGACGTCATCGTCCAGGTCAGTTTTCTGGATGAGGCTGGAGGAGGTCTCATGCCACGGGCATCGGCAGTGGGCAGAGTTGCAGGAGATGCGATCAAGTGGTTGCGTGATATCAATAAACTTGGGCAGAACATGAGCGATATTAGGAAGCTCAGGGAGCTGGCGGAGAATCCACGACATGAAAGGCGCAAAGTCCATGTTGTTGTAGAACTTTTTCTCCTTCCATTGTTTGTTGCTGTTGTTGATGTTATTGTTATTGCTGTTGCTGTTGCTGTTGCTGTTGCTGTTGCTGTCGCTGTTATTGTTATTGTTGTTGTTGTTGTTTTGGTAGCCACCGTGATGATTGCCTCGGTTATTATTCCTATTGCTGTTACTACTATTGTTGTGGTTGTTATAATTATCGTTCCCACGTTTGTTATTCTGATTGTGGTTGTAATTCTGGTTCTGATCATAATTCTGGTTTTGATTATAGTTCTGGTTTGGATTGTAATTCTGGATCTGGTTCTGGTTGTTCTGGTTCTGGTTGTGGGTCTGGTTTTGGTTCTGATGGTTCCTATTATTGTCGTTCTGATTCCCACCATCCCCACGCCTGCGACCTCCACGTCTTCCCATTCCTTATATCGGCAGAGATGGATATTCTTTGAGTAAGCCAATGCAGCAAATTGCCGTCTCTTGTCAAGTACTTTTATTACCTGTATAGTACCTCGATGTTTGTAGTCGGTTCTGTTCATTCCAGACATGTTGGGCAAGGCACTCGCCTCGCACCAGCCTTTATAGTGGCCAAGTCATTCTTTCAGACGCTTCTCTGTTTGTGAGTCCTCTTTCTGCAGCCCCAACAAAGAGAGACAATGACGAGGATCTTTGTTTGTTCATGGGGTTTATCACGGGCCCTTGAGCTACGCGGCCTGGGTCGAAACGCACAAAGCTGCTCTCATGACAAACAATGGCGGTCCAGCAAGACATATGAATCTCAAAATCGTATGGCTTGGTATAGATCAGTCAATTATCAAGAGTACATGTGGATCACTTTCTCGCGATAGACCCACATCTTTGACAATGCAATGCAGGTTATCTTACGTAGCACTATAGGCTTTGCTGCGAATCCAACGTGAAGACATGGATTTTGGCCCCACTTAGGCGAGCAACTAAATTGGCAACAACCTCTCTGCTAGCCTGGACGTTGCGCTGCCTAATAATACACGGCAGGAACGAAGCCTATACGTCCGGGTCACCGGAACTATGTATCTATAACGGCCACGCTCGGATGTGGTTGTTTTATTTCAATAATAAAGCTCGGGCACCGAGTGGCAACGATACCAACAGGCATTCGGCGAGGGTATTGCAGAGTGAACATGCGATCGCGGCAAATCTCAATGGGCGCTTTCCAAACCAGAGGGGCACTCGCATATGTTAAGGCCGAATGCAGACTGCAATGCGCGTGAAGAATGCGTACTGCGGCAAATGCGTCGGTCAGGCTGCATCGCTCCCCTCCCCCTCATCTTCAGCCAGAACACTCTCAACCCGCCGCCCAGAGGTAGGTCGGATATCTGGATACCAGGTTAGGTAGAATGAATGGTCCTACGCAAAGACTTGTTTGTTGATGTTCAATATTGATTACGAGCTTTCCAGCAGCTTGCTGGGAAGTATCCGGTGAGGTAATGCCTCTGACTCTGGCCAGGTACTTGCATCTGTGTACTCACATCTACTGCTAGGGTTGAACCCTGCTGCAACCCCGCGCCATTGTCGTCATGGTCTCATGAGAGAGGAAGTTCTTGGCATACTCGGGTTTCGAGGGGCAAAGCCTAAAATAAAAAACTCAAGAGTACTAGAAGAGCCCGATACTACTGCTGTAATAAGACTCGATAAAGAACCTTCTTCGCGTGGCTCCACTCTGGCAAGATTTTGACGCCTAAAATTCAACCGATGCCCCGAGCCGGGACATCCTTATGGGTGCCACGCTGAGAATGACCTCCTCATCTTGGAGGAGTTGAAATGGGATGGGTGTGCTCCGCGGGGGCGGGGAGGGGACTTCTTGCTACATTGATGGATGCTACTGTACAGCAGTAGTACATACATTGAACGAGAAAGAGCCCAACCACCAGGCCCTCCATGCTTGATTCTGCTGTTGCCGTTCGTCAGAGCTCTCCTCCTCCGCCTTGCATATTTTGCCTACTTTTTTTCCCTCTCCCCCTCCCTTCCGTCATCGACTCCTCGCCTCAACAACCTCGACTCCTCGAATTATCACTTACTTCCTTGCATCAAGTTAGTTGGATCATAACCACAACCGTTGTGAAGTAATTGGTCTCTGGATCTCTCTCTGGATCTCTTGGCTTGGACCTCTGCTGCTTTCACCGAGCTTCACCCTCGTGCTTCCCTCCAAGGCATCGTCACTTTTGCCACCACCCGTAACGATATATTTTTTTTATCCTCCACCGCCCAGGGTTCTCCGTCACCCCCAGGTATGTCCCAGGCCACTTTCTGCTCCCTCGTATCTCGCCAATTGGTTTCGTAGTCGGTTCATCTCTCTCAAGTCTTTCTTTCCACTAACGCCCGCCATTCTCTGAGCATAGATCCCCGATCTTAAAAATCCAAAGGCATTCCATCCGGCAGAAACAATGGGCGGCGAGTCTCGGGACGTCAAGGACCACCTCCTCTTCGAGATCTCGACCGAGGTCGCGCATCGAGGTATAGTGGCAGAGCCTCCAATGTGCCGCGAGATTGGTTCTGACGCACAAGGGCTCAGTGGGAGGTATCTACTCGGTCATCAAGTCCAAGGCTCCGGTCACGACGGCCGAGTTCGGCGACCGGTACACCCTTATTGGTCCTCTCAACCGCCAATCCGTGAGTATCAGAAGATCCGCCCGATGAAACTAAGAAACTGACACGGGCCTGTTTCATTTTCTTCTTCTTCTTCTCCTTTTTTTTTCAGGCTGCTCTCGAGGTCGAAGAGCTTGAGCCGACCAGCCCCGAACTATCCAAGACGATGCAGGCGATGAAAGACCGGGGCGTCGACATGGTCTATGGCCGCTGGCTCATTGAGGGCGCGCCTAGAGTTCTGCTCTTTGACACCAAGACGGCATACCAGTGGTTGGATGAGTGGAAGACGGACTTGTGGAACGTCGCCAGCATCCCCTCGCCTCCGAACGACGACGAGACAAACGAGGCGGTCGTGTTTGGCTACCTGGTCGCCTGGTTCCTCGGAGAGGTAAGTCACACCGGCAGCCTGTCGAATGCGGACAGAGGAGCCCTGACAAGCCCCGTGTCCAGTTTGTGTGCCATGAGAAGAGGGCTGTCATTGCCCACTTCCACGAATGGCTGGCCGGCGTAGCGCTGCCTCTGTGCAAGAAGCGTAGGATCGATGTCACGACCATCTTCACGACGCACGCGACGATCCTCGGACGTTATCTCTGCGCCGGCTCGGTCGACTTTTACAACAACCTGCAGTGGTTCGACGTGGACGCCGAGGCGGGCAGGCGTGGCATCTACCATAGATATTGCATCGAGCGCGCGTCGGCCCACGCCTGCGACGTCTTCACGACAGTGTCCCACATCACGGCATACGAGAGCGAGCATCTGCTGAAGCGCAAGCCCGACGGAGTGCTGCCCAACGGCCTCAACGTCACCAAGTTTGCGGCGGTGCACGAGTTCCAAAACCTCCACCATCAGGCCAAGGAAAAGATCCATGACTTTGTGCGAGGTCACTTTTACGGCCACTACGACTTCGACCCCGAGAACACGCTGTACTTCTTCACGTCCGGTCGGTACGAGTTCAGGAACAAGGGCGTCGACATGTTCATCGAATCGCTGGCCCGTCTCAACCACCGGCTCAAGGTGTCGAACAGCAAGACGACGGTGGTGGCCTTCATCATCATGCCGGCGCAGACATCATCCCTGACGGTGGAGGCGCTCAAGGGCCAGGCCGTCATCAAGTCGTTGCGGGACACGGTTGACGTGATCGAGAGGGGGATCGGCAAGCGCATCTTTGAGCGGTCACTCAAGTGGCACGACGGCGACCCCATGCCTGACGAGAAGGAGCTCATCACAAGCCAGGACCGCGTCCTGTTGAGACGACGGCTCTTTGCCATGAAGCGTCACAGCCTTCCGCCCATTGTCACGCATAACATGGTGAACGACCACGAGGATCCCATCCTGGCACAGATCCGCCGGGTGCAGCTCTTCAACCACCCGTCGGATCGGGTCAAGATTGTGTTCCATCCCGAATTCCTCAACTCGGCGAACCCGGTTCTCCCGATGGACTACGACGAATTCGTCCGGGGGACTCACCTGGGCGTCTTCGCCTCGTACTACGAGCCGTGGGGCTACACGCCGGCCGAATGTACCGTCATGGGCGTGCCCAGCATCACCACCAACCTGTCCGGGTTCGGTTGCTACATGGAAGAGCTGATTGAGAATTCGAGCGACTACGGCATCTACATTGTAGACCGGCGCACAAAGGGCGTGGACGATTCGGTCAACCAGCTCACGTCGCACATGTTTGACTTTGCGCAAAAGAGCCGGCGTCAGCGCATCAACCAGCGCAACCGCACCGAGCGTCTTAGCGATCTCCTCGACTGGAAGCGGATGGGCTTGGAGTACGTCAAAGCTCGTCAGCTTGCCCTGCGGCGTGCATATCCTGCAAGCTTCGGGCCTGACGAGGAGGATAACTTCATCCCGGGCGTCGAACACAAGATCTCGAGGCCGTTCTCGGTACCGGGCTCGCCTAGGGACAGGACGGGCATGATGACACCTGGAGACTTTGCCAGCTTGCAAGAAGGGATGGAGGGTCTGGACACGGAGGACTACGTCTCGTGGAAGCTCCCGTAAGTATTTGAATTATTTGTCCTTTGTCTGGAATTTTTTTTTTTTTTTGGCTCGCACTGACCCGTTATCACAGTGATGAGGAGGATCCAGACGAGTACTCGTTTTCTCTTACCATGAGGACCAAGTCCATTGGTCCAGTGAGCGCACTGGACACCGTTCCAGTGCCAGTCAACGGCACCGTTTGATGAGGCGTGTGTGTGTGTATGCATACGCCGCCCACATGACACGAAGACATTTCTTTTGTATCCAGACTCCATGACGGCTTTGGGCAAGAAAGGGGGGGTGGAAGAGAAGAGAAAAGAAGAGAAAAGAAGAAAAGAAAAGAAAAGAAAAGAAAAGAAAAGAAAAGAAAAGAAAAGAAAAGAAAAGAAAAGAAAAGAAAAGAAATGCCAAAATCAAGTTACTATTAGTATACACGTATGTTTCAAACATGTGCCACGCTCTGATGCGGTTCTTTGTTGTGACGACCCAGTTAGTTGAAGAAGTGCTGACATGCCTCATGAACAAACGAGTGGGAATGTGGAGAAAACGGGACAAGCCCCCCACGACATTACATAGCAGTCAAACCTTGGCCTCCTTCTGCTCGAGACGGTTTGCGAGGGTTATCCGTTCTTGCCGCCGTAATCCTTCCGTCAGACAAGGCAATTCTTGGAAACTGTAGATCCATGGGCAGGTTTGGTTGGAACAGGATCTACATGTGGGTGAATATGCGGGGAAGACGCCTTTCGGAGGCGGTGCACGTTATCACGGCGCGAGAGAAAGATGGTGAGGTGGTGGGTGATATATGGTGGGTGATATCATATCGGATTTCGATGTTGTATTGTTTCAAACAAAGCCAAGCCGAGGATAAAGTAGTGCACTATAAATAAGGCTGATGATAGTGTGTTATTGCAATGTAGGATGGATCTATCTAAGCGAGCCGGCACAGAAGACAATGTCGCAGCGTCAAAGATCCCTGAGGATACTGGATGGTGTTATTCCAGGATAAAGTGCAGACGGCAGATGTGTTGGGGTCGTGATAGATACATATCCGCATGTATCTACATACTTATATCTGCATATATCTACAATATATCTACATATCTGCATTCAGGCAATCTGATTGGATTATTGGAGTGCGACTCCAATCGACTACGATTATCTTGTTCTTTGTCTGATTGCCACCGCCCCAGCACATTCCATTTCAGCGCCCAGGCCTTCAAAACCCGGCGTCTGGCGCCTTTTATTTTGGTTTATTTTTATTCCTCTCCTCTCTCTCCCTCTCTCCCTCCCTCCCTCTCTCTCTCGTCCATCATCCAACTTGCCGCCAGCCTCATAGTTGGCCGGCCTCGTTAACGCCGTCGGAGCCAGAACGCCAGGAGGGAGGCCGTCTTCTTCCTCCTCCTTCTCTTCTCCCTCTTCTCCCTCTACAGATTGGGTGACCACAAACACATCTCAAACGCCAAAAGCACGTTGGGGCCGTCTTGGCTCAACCCGTCCATGTACGCAGATCCACTTCCCTTCCATCCATCCAGTTTGGCCGTCATCAGCTGGCCACCACCCCTGAGGCAGGCAAGATCAGGAACAGACAAGGGCACCAAGGCCCAGGTTGATCTCTGGTACAAGATGCTGGTCATCATCACCGCTCGGGAGACGAATCTTTTTTTTATTTGAATTTTTTTTAATACTAATCTTATTATTAGCGGCCAGGTTCGAATACGCTATCGACTGGATATCTCCCAAGTGCGACGCGCCGCCACCGCCGCCGCCGCCGCCATCATCCCGCATCTTGGGAAGCTGATTCTGGGGGTTTCCCATTCCACAACATCAAGTTGGCTTGCTTGCCTGTGTGCCTGCTTGCTCGCCTTGCTTGCCTGCCTGCCTGCTCGCTCGCTCGCTCGCTCCCTTCTGCATTCTGCACATGCAGCAACAAGCCCACCACCTCATCCTCAACCCCTAAAAGGAAGCCAAGGCAACCTTGATCTGCGCCAGCTAAGCCAGCAAAGCCAGCCAGCAAGCCAGCAAGCCAGCCGACCGCCCAGAGGCGCCCCCCCCAATCAGGCACCTCAGATCTCCAATAGGTTGTTTGGGCGGGCAAACGTTTGCGCGCATATCTACAACCGCCCCCCCTTCCCTCTTCTTCGCAATGGGAAAACTGCGTCCGAAATCCATCATGAAGTTCTTCCTGCATCGCCAAAAAAACAAAAAGGGCCTGTCCCTCGACAACACGCCGGGCTACGACACCTCGCGTCACGACCTCTTCGACCAGCCCTCTGCCGACGACCGCAAGTTCCTCCACCACGCTTCCGACGAGGCCGTTGTGGCCTGGAAGAGCATCCACTCGCCCGCCGCCCGCACCCCGTGCCCGCCGCCGACAGCACGCTCCGCCCACATTGTGGCCACCCTGCCGCGTCCCGTCCTCGAGCGCATCTTCTCCTTTGTCTGCCCCCACACCCGGGACGAGTCCTACGAGACGTGCGAGCAAAGCGCCATTGCGGAGGCCACGTGCGCTCTGTGCGATACGCGGGACCTGGCGCACTGCGCAAAAGTCTCCAAGAGATGGCGGGCCACCGCGATCAAGGTCTTGTACGTAGATGTGTATATATATATATGCACCCACGCAGCTCTGCTCCCTTTTCCTCCCCTGCTGACCGGTCCCAAAAGATATCACAGCATCCGCCTGGACCCCGTCCACTACTGCGATCGTGAGATATACCTCTCGGAGCGTCGTCGGATGCGCTCCAAGTTCGACCGCAACGGCGTGCCCGAGGATGCGACGGCGGTGCGCCTGGCTCTCTTGGCCCGCACCCTTCGCGATGACCCGACGCGCATCGGCTCGCTCGTCCGTTTTCTCAAGCTGCCGTATATGCTTCGCGAATCCAACCAGGCCGACCTCGCCCGCACCCTCGCCGTGCTGCCCGGAGTGCGCTACGTCGACCTGCCCCAGGGCCTCTTTTCCGACGAGCAGGCCTTTGCAACCCTGAAGCTCGAGGTCCAGGTCAGGTGCCCCGACCTCCGCAAGATGACCTACGTGGGCGGCGCCGAGAGGAGCTTTGCGCTTCTCGCCCAGGGCAACACGTGGAGGAACCTCGAGGTCCTCGAGCTCAAAAAGATGAACATCGACCCCGTCGTCCTGCGCCAGGTCCTCGGCGTGCTCGGGAACCTGCGCGCGCTCAAAATCACCGACACGCGCTCCTTCACCGACGACGTCTTCACCCGCAGCGACATGCTCCCGCCGTTCCCGCCCCTGGAGGAGTTCGTGCTCACCGGAACCCCCGGCGTCACCTCTGCCGGCCTCGTCGAGTACCTGCATGACGGCGCCGCCCAAAAGACGCTGGCCGTCCTGACCCTCAACAACACCGGCGTCCAGCCCATCGCCCTGCGGGAGCTGCTCAGAAAGGCCCCGGCCCTTCGCACGCTTGCCATCAGCACCCAGGTCGGCACGCAGCTAAGCGTCGCCGACATGACGCAGCCCATGGGATCCTCGTCTCTCGAGGTTCTCCGCTACGAGATCAGCTCCGAGCCGTCGGCAGGCCCCTTTAGCACCGCCGCCGGCAGCCACTACTCGTACCTCGCCAGCTGCATCCTCGGCGGCTGTTTTCCTCGCCTGCGCGCCGTCTACGTGCGCGACCCCACCTTCTCCGAACAGCTGCTCGGTCTCGCGCCACCGCCCTTTGGCCACCGTGCTTCGGCCTCGCTCGGCTCTCTGAACGGCGGCGGCGGCGGAGGAGGAGGAGGAGGAGGAGCAGGAGCAGGAGCAGGAGGCAACCTCCTTGGCCTGCCCGGGGCGCACGCAAACGCGCACATGCGCCAGAGCCTGCAGCCTCCGACCAGCAACAACCCCTTTGGCAAGAAGAGCGCCCTCTCACGCACGCTCGAGGTTTTCAGCAAGGACGAGGACGGCATGGACTGGAGCTTTGTCAAGGTCCAGCCTCACCCTTCCTCGTCCTCCGCTCGCCATGCGCACAGCCGCAGCTACTCAAGCAGCCGCAGCCCCCCGGCCATGTCTCCCGGCACCCCCGCAAACGGCTTTGACTCGCTTCTTGCCGTTCCTGGCCGTAGCCAGCGTCCCGTCAGCAGCTACGGCCTGGGCAATGATGTTACCGGCCTCGGCTGGCAGAGCGGGGGCACTCGGCACAGCATCATGGTAGGCGACGGCGCGGGCGGCTTCCTGGCCGTGCCGGGATCAGAGTATCCTTCCGGCAGACGCGGAAGCAGCGGGTCCGCCACGGAGGAGTGGCCCAGGCCAAGGAGCAGCTCGGGCGAGAAGGCCAACATGGACCTGTGGCGGTAGAGCAGGGGGGCAGGGGACACCGACTTGTCTGGCAATTCGTCTTTTCACATGTATGTTTGTTTTGCTTTGCCATTTCTGCAAGGAGTTTCTGGGTTGGAATAGCTAGTTTAGTGCGGCCAAGAATGGGCGGAGGAAGCAGGCCATCATCAGACCTGCAGCAGCGGAGTTTTTCTGTTTTGTTTCTATTTATCTTGTTTTTTTTGAGACGGGGCATCATCGAAATCATCGAAATCATCGAATCATCGGATTCCAGTTGTGCATCTACATATCTACTATTTATCAAAATTCTAATTTGTGCAAGATCAGGTGACCTGTGATGAGTCGCTTAGATAACATAGACGGTAGATAGGACTTATCGTAGATAGATAAGGACTCATTAATCTCAAGTGGCGACCATCTTGCAACAGCTACACCGCCATCACCCAAAGACCAACAACTCGAGAAACTTTCCGCCAACAACAGATCCCCCCCGCATCATGGCCCGCAAGCTAACCGACGACAAAAAGAACTCGACTGACTCGACCGCCCCCCCTCCGCCGCCAGCATACTCGTGCCCTCCCGGCATGACCATGGCGAGCCCAAACTTTTCCCTCCGCGAGAAGGCAGAGGCTCCTCCTCCTCCTCCTGGTGACGGCCAGCACCGCCGGCTGCACATTCTCGGTGCAACCTGGGGTGGAGTCGTCGTGACGCCCCAGGTCGCCGCCATGGTCTCGGACAGACACGACATCTCCATCAACATGCTCGATCTCGTGCACATCCTCACGCCCGACCCGGCCCTTGGCCACCACAAGCGCCTCACCGTGCTCTACCAGCTCGACGGCCAGGAGGGCCCCACGCTCGTCAACATTGACGAGCAGCATCCGGTGGCCGGGTTCGCCATCAACGCCGCCCTCCACGAGACGGACCTCGCGCGCCCCCGTGGCGTGGACTCGGCGCCGCCGTTCCCCGCCGTCGAGCAGCTTCCCGTGCCGTGGCGCTCGGCCACGTTCTACAACAGCAACATCATCATCAACAACAACACCACCACCACCAACAACAACAACAGCATGCAGCAGTCGGCGCCAGGAGTCGAGATCTTGTCGGTCACCTACGGCCCCAAGCGCATCGCCACCCCCAAGGTCCTGCAAGACCTGGGCGACTTCTTTGAAGGCCGCCGCGGCCAAATCCGTATGAACAATGCCTTTTTCATGGAGGACACACACAGAAACAACAGGAAGACGTGGACCGTATATTTCAGGTTTGGTCCCACGGGGCGTGTGCAGGTGGTGACGGGCTGGGAGGACGGCGCGCTCGAGGTGCCGTGGTCAAGATGGGCTTGAGCGCTCCTCCGATCGGATGCCCCTTGCTGTTGTTTTTGTTGCCGCTTTCTTTATTATTGTAGGAACACGAATCAGCGGAAATAAATCATGATTGTTCTATGCCATGAACACAGTGCACACGAGGGTACGTGGTGGTAATGATGCGGACGAGAAGTGGATGAAAAATAATGTGATTATATATGTAAAGAGGACTACGGACGTAACCCGGTGCTTTGGTGAGATATATAAAGGCGTTTCACAGGGAGATTGTCTTTGATGGGTGGATGTGGCAACATGCTGGAACCTGAAGCGTGGTGACATGGCCAACCTGGTCTGACACGGCCTGTCTCCATCCGGCCGATGGATCATGGACTTTACACGGCAGCATTCAACGTTCTCGGACAAGCCATCAGGCCGGCCTGCTGGCATCGACGAGGAACTCCTCTATGTCCTTGTCCTCGTCGTCGCCAATCTTGTCCTTGAGATCCTTCTCGGCCGCATCGACCATCGCTCTCAGCACACGCCTCTGCCTCTTCCTCGCCTTCTTGCCCCACTCGGGAACGGCCGACGCCGTCGCGTCGGCGTCGGCGCCGGCAGCGTCCTCGTCGTCGCTGCTATCGTACGGTATGCCGGGGTACTTGAACGTCTTGCCCTCCTGGTCGAGCGCGCTCACGTCGGTCTCGGCAATGTTGTGGTTGACGCCGCCGCGGAGCTGGTTGGGCGAGAGCTTGGCACGGGGCTGCGACTTTTCTCCGTCGATCTCGGCCTCGAGCTGCTTCTCCTGTCGCCTGGCCGCGTCCTGCAAGACGTATTTGCGTATGAGCAGGTACGCGCACACGAGGACGACGAGGCGGATGCCCTGGAGGGGCGTCATGTCGTTGAAGGTGGATTTGAGATTGTTGGTGGCATTTTCGCCAACGCGAAGAAACGATGTTATGGGGCCGCCCATGGTGACGGGTGAGGAGTTGCGCGTTTATGGAGAAGAACGGGGGGGTCATCTAAATAATAATACTTTGTTAAATGGGTATGGATGGATGGAGGCGAGATTGGTGTGCAGTTTATTAGACGTGTCGGTGGGTATGTATACGAGGTACGAGGTTCGGTTGCCAGCACCTGCCCACCAGGTGCCCTGCAAAAGTCTTCAAAGTTTCTATAGATATCAGGTTGAACGTGTCTTTATCGAGACACAAAACTCTACTTTGGTGACGTTCATGGTGTCGGTGTCGACGAGCACCAGCTCCCTGGTCTCGCAGAATCGGGGCACGGTAATAAGCCGGACGGCCTGTCCGTCCGGGCCGTGCATCATCTTTGTCGAGAAACGAGGCTGGCATCCGGCGAAAAAAATGTGCGGGCAGTCGTTGATAACAAAGGGGTCGTCCTCCTGGAAGGGGTAGCTCCCTGCCAGCGTGTGAGTGAGGTGAAGGCGGATGGATCCTGGCCGACTTACAAAGCGTATCGGGTGCGGTCGGAGCACAGCACCTCCACCTGCACATGGCCTCCATCATAGCCAGCCTGTCATGGTCATGGCTGCGGCCGTACCTGGAGACGTCGTCCACGTTCTGCCCTCCCGTCCCCAGCACCCTCCACCCTTCGACCTCGGCCTCCCACGGGTTTGTGGCAGCGTCGAACCACGCGGGCTCCCCTTCCTTCCCGGGGGCATCCTTGCTGTCCTGGCTCGCTCCACGCGCATATGTTCTTGCGCGCGGGAACATGGCCGTGTGGATCGGCTGCTGCGGGTAGCTTGCGTTTGCCGGATCCTTGTCTCCTGGCAGCAGCGTCACGGGCATCGAGGGCAGTATCTGCGCCAGGAACTCGTCAAACAGCTGCGACGGGACCGGATTGTAGGCACCGGCGTCGTAGCCGTACTTCCTGGTCGTGTTGGCCTCGGGCTCCTTGGCAGCCGAGGGCTTGTGGTCGTCGGGTGATATCGAGTTCCCTGCAATGATGAGCCGGCAAATCTGCCCAATCTCGGCTTGCACGCCGGGCGCCAGAGCCTCGCCGAGGAGGTACTCGAGGAGAAGCTCGAGCTCAAGCGAGTACGAGGCGTCGGTGCTGGAGAAGCCGAGCCCGGATACGATGGCGATCTTCTTTCCGCCTGACGCCGGCGCGGCCCCCATGCCGTCGTCCATGCCGTCCATGCCGTCCATGCCCCCCATGGGCTGGTCGTCATCTGGCTTGACCAGAGCCCAGCGCTCGGGCTGAGGAGCCAGATCGGGGAACTTGACGTCAATCACCTCGAGCTCGCCATTGGCGTTTTCGGTCCCCATGACGGCCATGATGCAGCCTGTCACGACGGGGACTGTCTTGATGACATTGCCGACGAGCCGTATCCGACCGGAATCGTCCTCGAGAGCAACCTGGTCGCTGCCATCCTCGGCACAGTACTTTTGTTGCAGGTCTGTCGGCGCCGAGATCCACTTCTATACACACCACGTGAAGCCGTTAGCATCGTTCTCTCTCTCTCTCTCTCTCTCTCTCTCTCTCTCTCTCTCTCTCTCTCTCTCTCTCTCTCTCT